>JAQZBX010000786.1:0-96577 GCA_029593785.1 Cabassous unicinctus
TTTTTTTTTTTTTTTTCCCCCCGTAAGGGTGGGGGTCAGCCGACTGTGTTAAGCACCACAGGCAGGCTTAAAACTCACGAATCTCTATGGTTCAGTCCACACCATCGATCTGTCCAGACAGATGTCCCAAGCCTCTTCCTCCACACACCCACAGCACAGACACCCATGCCGCACCCTTTCCACTCTCTGTCGTCATCTGGGAGCTGCTTGCAGTCACCCTCCTAAGTCGACGCCATCTTTTCTACCTAAACCATTTATATTTGAAACTATTTAAAACATTTTGCTGAAAGCAATGAAAGAAGATATATATAAATGGAAATGCATTTCGTGTTCATAGATTAGCAGACCAATAATATGAAGATGCCAGTTATCCACAAGCTGAATTGTAGGCTCAATGCAATCCCCTTTTACCACATGTGTGATTGGAAAATGAATTTTAAGAAACAAAAAGTGATTTGTGTTTTTTATTCATAATACTGGAGTTGCATCTAGCGGCATCATTCTTATCATATCAGGGAAGTTCTAATGGACACTAAGTTTCTAAAGAAGGCCCTATGGTTTGATGAGTAATGCAATATGAGATCTCAGCTAAATTCTCTTCATCAGAGAGATGGTATTATCCAACCAACATTTTCTCCACAATTATTACTGTGTAATAACCAATTTGTTCTCTACATATATTTGTAATATTTATAATCGTGTTTTGAGGGCTGCCAAAATGTAAATTTGTCTTTAATATCCTCACATCTATTTCTAGCTCTAAATTTGTGTCATTTTTAATAACATGTAATTTTCAGTTCTTGCGTATATATCCCCTAGATACCTGCTTATATCACTCTGCCCTCCCTTTTTAACCTTGCCAGTCCCAGTAGAATTAGAGGCTCTTCTTCTTGAACACATTCCATGCCATGTATATCTCTGTAAGAATACTTTCTGCTAAATCATGATGAACTGATTATCTCTGTCACTGATCTGTAAATATCTGGAAGTGAAGGTCTTTGTATATTTCTTTATATTTGCCGTGCTTAGCATTTTAGTCAGAACTTATTTTTAATTCATAAATGAGTACAAATAAATAATTAATAAATAAGTTTATAACAGAGTAATGGAGATTTACTGCAAAATAAAACAATGAAAGTGCTGATATTGATTAGAATTATGGGAAGTCAAACTTTAAAACTCTACTTTGGATTTTTTTTTTACATAATGGAAAGATATTTATTATGCTTGAGCTTAAGATTTCTTTAGTATCAAACTTGAAATTGTCCTGGCTATTAAAGAAAAAAATGCCAGCAAGGTATTAATTTGCCGTAAGTAATGTCATCTGCCATATGGATTCACCTAGACTGATTTTCTCACAATGTTTACTTCAAATTTCTTCTCATTATTCTTGATCTTGATAACAGGATGAACTTTCATGTTTTCCTTAATTGTATGAATTTACACAGTAAAAATCTGGAGGTAAAAAAAATTCCACGCTCTTTCCTGCCTCCGTATTTGGGCCCAGCATCTCATAAGTATATGTTTGCTGAGAGTGATTCTCAGGTGGTGTGGGCTGGTACGCCAGAGCAGGAAAGTGTGTGTTTGTGGTGGGGGAGGTGAGTCAGCCCTTTATGGGATCAAGTGGTTGTGTTGGGCTGGGCATTTGGGCAATGTGGTGTGCTTTTATTTAGAGGGTTAATTTTTTTATTCTTTTTAGGAGTGTTAGTTTGTGTGGGTTTTGAGAATTTAGTAGAATCAGGTCACAATGGGATGGGGATAATTTTGAAATGTTTTTGTCCATATTTGAGCAAAGCAGTGAAGAAGATAACTCCATTGTGGAACTGAAATCATTATAGTGCATGAACATTCAAAGAACAGTGATTGAAGCAACAGCAATAATTATTATGATGATTAATGCTAATATTTGTTGGGTGTTTCATGTGTGTTGAACAACAATATGAATTGTTTGCCAGTGTTAGGTAGTTCACATCTCCAAAAAATATCCTTGAACATTTTATCACAAGCCACAGTTGAAAGTTAGGAGTAAAGTACTGAGTACTGATTGGAAGCAATAAGTTCTGGATTTACCTATTTAGACAGAGCACAACATCCCATCCCATCAGAAGCTCCCCATTTTCCCAACAGTGGACTACGCTTAAATCCTCACACAAATGTATAGGTCCCTAGCAGATACACCCATTTGTACATAAGAGATAGCCTTCTAGGTTCTAACACTCCTACAATCTTCTAAGTTGTTTACTTTTGACAGTACATGATATGCTTAAAATATTTTCACACACCGTTCAGTGATAAAAACAACAACTAAATTAATATTACTAAGAGTTATTAGACCTAAATTCAGAGGCAGATTTACCCTCACACTAAAGAAACTGAAGCTTCTAGTCCTCTCATTTACATAAGGCTTTTCCAAAGCTATAGCTTAATTTTATATTTCTATTTTTGTTTTAAGAAATCATCAAAAGTTATAATATATCATGAATCTTAGAATTTGAATGTGTCACTTTAATATTCTAAAAATATTTCTATCAGTGGATGAACTTTAGACAAGTGGTGACTTTCTCTGGGTTTCAGTAGTTCAGTTGTTCGTTTAAAATCAGTGGTTTGGATTCCATGATCACTGTTTCCTCAAACATTGATATTCAATATTTGTCTCTGGGGATTGTGGGAACATGGCCAATGGGTTAGGCATATAAATCTTAGCTATCATTAAAACAAACAACAACAGCAACAAGAAAAACCAGAGGCTGCTGTGGGGACCTGCTTTGGGACACAGCAAACTAGGACACTGCTTACCGATTCCCAGCAGTGTGAGGGTCAGAGAAATGAAGAAGCCAAAGCAAGTAATCTTGAGTTATTAAACCTCCTGGCTGATGGGCACCCCTGAGATATTAAGTGAGGGTAAAACTCCTGGTGAATTGTATCTAACTGAGAGTAGAGCAGACACCTACCTCCACGGGAAGTGCTTTGAGTCATCTAGGAGGGTACTGGACAGATAGGGAAGCCAGGAGTAATTGGGGGTTGCATACCTCAGTGACTGGAAGGGGCACACATACCTGGCCCTCGGGGAGGACAGACTAGGTGGAGACCCAGGCCCCTGCTCCAAATGGGATCTTGAGGGCAGATTCCCTACAAGGAAAAGGGGTCTGGGAGAGTGGAGAGCAATTTTTTTTTACAGCGAGTTTAGCCAGCTGGGCCCCGCTTGAATTCGGAAGGGACCCTGACTCCACAGGGAGAGGGGAGGGAGATCATCCCAGGCTGGTCACACCCAGCCATCTAGGTAGAGAGAGAAATTACTTCAGAGAGGAGGCAGATCAGCACCACTCCAGCTGACTGCAGGGGAACTAACCTGCCCTAGGGAAAAGGGGCTGATAGGCTTCTGAAAGGTTAGTTACCCTAAGGAGGCAGAATGCCTCAGTGAGAGACTTCCTGCCTATCACATATAAGGTCCTTGGTTTGATTCCTGGCTATTCCTTGAGAAGAGAACCACCAAGTTATCAGCCATCCGGTTGAAACTTTATGACAGGGAACATATAGATATTTTCTTTGTACTAGCTTTAATTGGATCTCTTATTTAAAAAAAACACAAACAAGTTCATTTTCTTTTATTTCCCTTACTTTACCCACTAAAACCCAGTTTGAAACCTACAGAGGGCAGGCTGCAGGGTGAGTGGTTGAGGAACACCAGCAGCCTGAGAAGATCCTTTGGGGTCTAAGAAAGAAGGCTGTTTTTCTGTGTTTATTTTTTTTTCTTCTATCTCCTTTTTTTAAAAAAAAATGATGTGCTGCTGTCTTGTTTCTTGCTTGTTTTGTATCCCCTCCCTTTCTCTGCTTGTTTACTTTGGCTTTTTCTTTCTTTTATTCTTTTGGTTACTGATCTATTCTACCTATGCTTCTTCTTTTCACTCTTTCATCATTATACCTTTTGTTTTCAATAGTTGTTCTTTCTTTTTTTGGACACAAATGCTCATAGTGGTTTATTAAAAATTGTCAAAACATGGAAATACTCCTTTGTCAATCAACAGGTGAGTGGATAATCAATATGATATACCCATCTATTGGAATATTAAAAGGAATGAAGTTTTGATACATGCTACAATATGAAATGATAAGAGATAATGTTGAGTGAAATAGGCCAGACACAAAATAGCAAATATTGTGTGATCTCAGTTATATAGAATAATTAAAGTATCCAAATTCACCAAGTTAGCAACTAGAATACAGGTTACCACAAACCATGTGGAGTTGGGAAATGGGGAGATACTGCTTAATTGTAATGGAGTTTCTGTTTAAGTTCATGCTGGAAGTTTTGGTAATAGATGGTGTTGATGGTTGATGTTAGTAGAGTTGTGTATGTAATTAACATCTCTGAGTTGAATAATTGAAAATGGTAAAATGAGAATATTCAGTATTTTGTATATATATATAAGGAGCATAAATTATTTTTTAAAATTCCATAGCTTATAATAGGAAGCCTAATGTAAACTATGCATGATAATTAATAATATTTCATCAATTGTAAGAAATTCACCACACTAATGCAAATTGGTAATAATGGGGGAAATGTGCATGTGTGTATGGATATATGAGAACAATGTATTATTTGCAAGTTTTTTTTTCTGTAAAACTACAACTGACTTAATACAAAAATAATTTTAAAAAGTTTTAGTGGAAAGTGATTCAATTATAATAATATCTGCAGTCTAATAAATACAAATGTTTCAAAGTTTATTTCTTAATTTGGACAAATGTACCATGGTTATGTAATATGTTTTTTTTAATTTAATAATTTTTTTTTAATTTTAAAAGATAGTTATATTACATAAATGTTACACAAAAATTACAGGGATTCCCATATGCCCCACATCTCACACCTCCTGCATCCTCCCACATAAACATCTTTCATTAGTATGGCACATCACCTGCAATGGATATACACATCCTGGGGCTTTGCCACTAAGCATGCACCATAGTTCAAATTGCAGACCACACTCTTTCCCACACAGCTCTGCATGTTATATGCTGATGTAAAATGGCCTATATCTGTCATTGCAATGTCACTCAGGATAATTCCCAAGTTCTGAAAAAGCCCCTGTATTACAATTGCTTTTCCCTCTCCCTGCCCCAAAAGCGTCCAGTGGCCACTGACTCCATATTAATGTTGTAAATTCTTCCATTACTTGAATCACAATATGTCTATAGCAGAATATCAGTAAGTCCATAGCTCTCCATAGCTTGTCCATAGCTCTCCCCCCTAATCCGGAGGAGTCTGGGATGGTGATGTCCACTCCACTTCCAAGTGAGAGGGGGCTTATATCCCATGGATAAGATGGATGGGATTATCCTGTCTGCAGCTACGGACTCTCTCCGTTCCCTGGGATGGCCATTGTCCATCATCATCTCCCCGCAAGATGTCTTATGTGAGTCTATTGAGCTGGAGAGTAGGAGTTGCACCTGTACTGAGATTCTGGACCCAGCTGGCACATGCGCAGGCCAAAGACTCCAGTCTCTGCAAGCACACCTACAAACTCCAGCACCACATATAGGTTTGAATGGAAGGGACTGATGGACCTTGTGCAGGGAGGACATATTTGAGTCCAACTCTGTCACTCTCAGGAGCACAGATTCCAAAGTAGGGCCCACCGATAAGGCTCAAAACTCCACAGCTATCCACCCTGATATAGGACCTGGATGTCTCCAGAGCCCTCAGGAGCCCCTCTATTTGGGGTGATATCCACATTGGAAGCCTGTGAGGTCCTACTGAGATGTGCATAAGCGTTACCTCTGGGATGACCTCCTGACTCACTTTGACGTCTCTCAGCCATCTGAACTCATTTGTCTTCACCTTTTCCCCCTTTTATTCAAGGTCTTTTTCCAATCATATTGCCAGTTGGCTGTAGGTAGCAATCCCTCATTGCCAGGGAGGCCCACCCCTTGGAGTCATGTCCCATGCTAGGAGGAAGGTAATGCATTCAGACTTGTAAGGCTAGTCATCAATAACAAGAGCCCATCAGTGGATCATTTTCCTTAGCCAGACACTGCCCCTGCCCTTGGGGAACTGTTGCTGCTCCCTTGGAGAATGTGGAAGAGCTCTCCAGGATGAGAATTCAGTATTCTTTCATTTATTGAGTGATTCTCCACCCACTGTGACCATAACCTGTGAGCATTTGAACAATTTTATATACCTTTTATGTATGTTCAGGTGAACTTCCTCCCATGAACCCCCCATCCCTGACACCCCCCACCAATGATCCTCTCCCACCCCAGTTGTAACCCTTCTGTGAGCCAAAGCTTCTTTAAAGATGAAGCCAATACAATAGCTGAATACAATTAATAGGAAAATGAAATATTAATGATGTTTAAATGAAAGAGATAAAATACATCAAAACTTAAAAAAAAAACTAAAAATAAAATTAAAGGATTGGGATATTCAAAAAATGGGAAAAAGAAATAAAAAAAAAAACTTTTTTTAACATTTTGCCTTTTATCACTGCAATATCATGTGTCCAGTCTGTACCGTGGCACCTTCCCCTCTCACTCCCCAGTGTCTCACTATTTTTCACTTAATTTTCAAAGTTTTAAGTCACAGCAAAGTCACACACAGAATACAAGAGACTCTCATATATCCAACCCCTTCCCCCTTTCCCTCACCCCATATTAAAACCTTTTTGCATGTGGATGGTAGCATTGTTATAACTGTTATACAGATAGTGAAACAAAGCTACTAAACATTGTCCATGGTTTACAGTATGGTTTACATTTTAGACTGTACAATTTTACACATTTAGATGATATTTACCATGTCCTGTGTCCATCACTGTAAGGTAATGAAGAACATTACCACTGATCACTAAATACCCTCTGTTTGATCTATTCTGTTCCTCCCTCCCCATCCCCCTGGGGCCCACGACGACCCCCTGACTTGACTCATTGAATGACAAGATTCATATTTACATGCAACAAGAGGTCTTGACACACTGGTTTGTCCTTCCGTATTAGGAACCACCTTGCTTATAAGAGATACCCACCTGTCCATTTCTGGACAAATCGGTCCTCCCAAAGATGGGAGTCCATCTCCTTCCAGCTCATTGTGTGGATTTCCACCCACTGATACAACACATTATGACAGGATGAACACGCAGACACTCCCTAGAAGCCTGCTTCAGATGTGCCCTGTCCCGAATGCCCCCCAACTGAAACCCTAAACCAGTGACACTTCTTCGTCATATTGCCATAACAGCATTCCCACTTCGGCACTTTCAACCTCATACCCACAAATCCCAAGTGTTCACATGGTCTGTCTCCCATCTCTCTCCCCAGTATCCTGGGTATTCCAACCCCCCCTTCCGAATCTACCCACCTGTCAACCCTGCACCACCAAATACAATAACATCATTACCCACCTGTCCTATCCATTCAGTAAGCAACTACACTCTATCACTTAACCATAGATTATGTCCATATGGGTGATGCCTCACAACTTTCTCTTCTCCTCTCTTTCTTGTAAACCTGTCTTTCAGACAATGGTTCTCAGAGACTGCAAAATTTCCTTAATTCATATCAGTGAGGTCATGTACTGCTCATCCTTCAGAGCCTGACTTGCTTCACTCAACATAAGGTCGTCAAGATTCACCCATGTTATTCAGTGTGTTAGCACTTTATTCCTTCTCACAGCTGAGTAATAGTCCATTGTATGTATGTACCACATTTTGTTAATCCATTCATCTGTTGATGTGTACCTGGGTTGATTCCAACTTTTGGCAATAGTGAACAATGCTGCTATAAATATTGGTGTGCATATATCTGTTCGTTTCTTTGCTTTCAATTCTTCTGGGTATATACACAGCAGTGGATTCACTGGATCATGCAGAAGATCTATAGTTAGTTTTTTGAGGAACCTCCAAACTGTGCTCCACAGTGGATGGACCATTCCACAATTCCACGAGCAGTGTTCCCATTTCTTTACATCCTCTCCAACCCTTACAGTCTGCTGTTTTTTTTAATAGCCAGCATTCTAATGGGTGGTGTTTTGATTTGCATTTAACTAATAGCCAGCAATATCGAGCATTTTTTCATGTGCTTTTTAGCCATTTGTGTTTCTTCCTTGGAGAAGTGTCTTTTCAAATCAATTGCCCATTTTTCAAATGGGTTGTTTTTTTGAGGTGTAAGATCTCTTTATATTTGCAGGATATTAGGCTTCTATCAGATATATGGTTGCCGAATATTTTCTCCCACTGAGTAGGCTGTCTTTTTATTTTCTTAATAACGTCCTTTGAGGTGCAGAAGTTTTTAATTTTGAGGAGATCCCACTTATCTATTTTTTCTTTTGCTGCTCGTGCTTTGGGTGTGAAGTTCATGAAACCATTTCCTATTACAAGGTCCTGTAGATGCTTCCCTACATTATCTTCCAAGGTCTTTATGGTTTGGGCTCTTATATTTAGATCTTTGATCCATCTTGTGTTGATTTTTGTATAGGGTGTGAGATGGTAATCCTCTCTCATTCTTTTGGATATGGATATCCAGTTCTCCAAGCACCACTTTGTAAAGAGGCTGTTCTCTCCCAACTGAGTGGTCTTGGTGGCCTTTTCAAATATCAGATGACTGTGTATGTGAGGATCTATATCAGAACTTTCAATTCAATTCCATTGGTCAGTATGTCTATCCTTGTGCCAATACCATGCAGTTTTGAACACTGTGGCTTTGTAGTATGTTTTAAAGTCAGGTAGTGTAATACCTCCAACTTCATTTTTCTTTTTCAATATATCTTTGGAAATTCGGGGCCTCTTACCCTTCCAAATAATTTTTTGTAGTTAGTTTTTCCATTTCCTTAAAAAATGATGTGTTGAGTTTTATTGGGATTGCATTAAATCTGTAGATTAGTTTGGGTAGGATAGACATCTTGATGATGTTTAATCTTCCTATCCATGAACAGGGAATATTCTTCCTTTTATTTAAGTCTTCTTTGGTTTTTGTTAACAGTCCTGTGTAGCGTTATGTATATATAGGTGTATATATCATCTTTAGTTAAATTTATTTCTGGGTAGTTGATTCTTTTAGTTACTATTGTAAATCATATTTTTTTCTTGATTTCCTACTCAGATTGCTCATTATTGGTGTACAGAAATGCTACTGATTTTTGAGCATTGATCTTATAGCCTGCGATGTGACTGAACTCCTTTATAATTTCTAGAAGCTTTGTTGTAGATTTCTCAGGGCTTTCTATGTATAAGATCATGTTGACTGCAAATAATGAAATATTTGCTTCTTCTTTTGCAAGAAACTGAGAGAGTCTACAACTGCAAGAACAGGGTCCCATTGGTCATATGGGTTGAAGTCTGCTCTCAATTAGAGGTCGAGTGGGCATCACCATCCCAGAGTCCTCAGGATTGGGGAATGCACTATGGCCTAGAGTGGACTTACTGGTATTCTGCTATAGACTTGTGATTCTATCAATGAAAGAACTTATATCATTGATGTGGATGCAGTGGCCACTGGAGGTTCTGAGGTCAGGAAGAGGGAAAACAGGTGTAATATACGAGCATTTTCATGACTCCGGAATTGTTGTGAATCACATTGCAATGACAGATACAGATCATTAAATATCTTGACATAACGGACAGAATTGTGTGGGTAAGAGTGTATACTACAATGTAAACTATAATCCATGCTTAGTGGCAATGCACCAAAATGTGTTCATCAAGTTCAATGAATGTACCACACTAATGAAAGATGTTAATGGGGGTAAATGTGGGCTATGTGGGAAGCAGGGTATATGGGAATCTTCTATATTTTTTATGTAATGTTTTTATAATCTATATATCTTTTAGAAAAATAAAGAAGCAGCAGGACCTCAGAACCTCAAAGGAAAGCTTGTATCATAAGCCCAAGGGAACAAAATTCTAGATGAAGAAGTTCTTGTCCTAAATAAAGACTGGATGGTCCAGCTAAAATGGAGGTAGGGGACTGCAGTATTCAAACACACCATGAGCTTCTCTGGCTCTTCTACCACCCATGTGCAATAGAAACCTGGATTCTGTGCATCTCTGGGCTAGAGGGAGGAGGAGGAACAGTGGCCATTTTATAACTCCTGAGAAGCTTTGTAGGGGCTATGATAAGAGTTATATTCACCACACACCACTGGAAATCTTTCTATCTGAGTTGATCAAATAAGATTTTCCTGAACTCCTCCAAATGATATTAGGTCCCCCTTCTAATGCACTCCCATGGAAGCACCCAGTTCTCTTCTGTACATCATTGCATTTGCATTAGATGATTGTCTTTTTCTCCTGATAACTGTGAGCCTTTGGAGAGAAAGTTCTATAGAGCCTTGTTCACATCTGTTTCTCCCTGGCACATAATATGTTCTGAATGAATGTTTGTGGATTGATTGAATAAACCAATGAATAGATAGAGAGCTGTTGTTTATATCCAATTTGGATGTGGGATTTTAAAGTTTATGAATGATATGGTTTCTGTTGGTCTGCCATGACTTAGAAGCCTTGTATATGTGTGAAATATGAACAACTATGATTGAAATGCAGAATGAAGCTAGAAGCTCTGGGTATGTTAAAAAAAAAAAAAAGCCCATTATTTAAGTACAGTGGTAAAAACAGCATGGTACTGACATAAAAACAAAGTGACAAATGCAACCAAATGAGGAACTCAGAAATAATCCCTCACATCTATGTCAAGTCATTTTTGACATGTCTGTAACACCTTCCCAGCTGCTTAGAACACTTTATTCAACAAATGATGCTGGGAGACTAGATAGCAATACCCAAAAGAATGAAACAGGACCCCTTTCTCAGGTCTTGTACAAAAATAAACTCAATGGACCAAGAACCTAAATATGAAAGCTACAACTATAAAACTAATTTGAATAAAATGTAGGAAAAAATTTTCAAGATCTTGTGGTACACAGTAATTTGCTAAACCTGACACCAACGCACAACTACCACCGACAAAATAGTTAAATCAGACCTCTTCAAAATTCAACACTTTTGCATCTCAAAGGACTTTATCAAAAGGATGAAAAGGCAGCTGACTCAATGGGAGAAAATATTTGGAAACCACATATGTGATAAGGGTTTAATATTCATGTTATATAAAGAGATACAACAGCTCAATGATAAGAAAGCAAACTACACTATTTAAAAATTGGCAAAATGTTTGAATAGACAGTTGTCCAAAGAAGAAATATAAATGGCAAAAAAACCTTGAAAACATTTTCACCACCTAGCAATCATGGAAATGCAAATCAAAACTACAATGAGATATCATTTCATAAATATTAGAATGGCCATCATTAAAAAGTCAGCAAACTACATGTGTTGGAGAGGATGTGCATAGATAGGAATGCTTATTTACACTGGTGGGAATGTAAAATGGTATAGCCATGGTGGAGGACTGAGGTTTTTTTATGTTTCTTCTTTGGATAATTATCTATTGAAATATTTTGCCAATTCTTTAATTGAGTAGTTTTTCTTCTCACAAAATATTTGGATATCACATATCTGATAAGGGTTTATTAGCCATGATATATAAATAAATACTACACACACAGAAAAAAAACCACATGAAAAAATGTTCATCACCACCTAGCAATTAGGGAAATGATAGGAATGCTTATTTACATTGGTGGGAATGTAGAATGGTATAGCCACTGTGGAGGACTGGCAGTTCCTAAGGAAGTTGAGTATAGACTTGCCATGTGACCTAGCATACCAATAAAAGGTATAATATACCCAGAATAGCTGAGAGCATTGACACGAATAGGCATCTGCACATGATGTTCATCACAGTATTATTCACAATTTCCAAAAGATGGAAACAACGCAGTTGTCCAACAACCCATGAAAGTATAAACAAATTGAGGTGAATATACATGATGGAATATTATGCAGTGGTAAGAAGAAATGAAGTCGTGAAGTATATGACAACATGGATGAACCTGGAGGACATTATATTGAGTGAAGCAAGCCAGTCATAAAATCATGGATTTTATAATTAGAATATAGGTCTCAGAAAATAGAATGAGGGTAGAGAATGGAAAGTTGAGGATTAATATGTGTAGAATTTTCTTCCACCATGATTTGTCACTCAGTGCAATTGACCTGGGACATTGAAAATCTTACAAAAGTTCTAAAAATGAATTCATACATTTAAATAATAGTTTCTCGTGAAAATTTTCATGCTAAATGTTTTTGTCTAGGCCAAAAAGAACATTCTAAGGAGATCATAATGTGGTAACATTTTCAAAAATGCATTTCAAATTCATCATTTAAATTGTTTTGGCTTTTTGCCTCCCTTCAAAAGTGTTCAAGAACTTGCATAATTATCCAGAACACAGTCTGCCCATGTAGTTCTTCAAATATAGTGCAGCAAGCAATTTGTTATTTAATGTTTTCAAAGATGACATTATTGGCATTCTTTTTTTATTACTTGCAACTGTAGGTGCAAGGAATTCTTCTTGTATTGAATATTGAAGTTCCATCCCCATTCCTTGTTTAAGGTTTAATTTAATGGAAATTATTCAAGGAAAAATTTAAGTGAAGAATAATATATATAGGAGACTATATATATACCACAGATGAAACAAAGTTTTTAATTAAGTGGAATATATATCTATATATCTAATGAGAATTATGCCTTTTAGTACATCAGTCTTTCAGTTTAAGAGGTATGGTCTGCTAGAGGATTAGAAGTCTTTTTCATAAACATAATCATTCAGATGCCAAATAGCCAGTTAGCTTTCTGATTACTATGAATCAAATCAAAGATATTGTAGTCCCTTGTGGAGTTTCCCCTAATAAATGTCAAAATATCAACCTGTAAGTTTTCTCAGATACACTATTTAAATACATACTTGTGTTTTATCTAATAAATTATGTTCAGTGAATTATATTAATTTCTTGCATGTTAATATTCTTGAATTGGACTATTTCTGAGCTTACTTCATTTCATTTGAATGATTTCATTTGAATGATTTCCCCAAGAAGATTATGGAGATATTTATTTGATATATTTTTTCCTAAATTGAGCATAAATCATTTCAGAATTCCAAAAACAAAGTGGGAAGGGAGCACCTTGCGGCCTTAAAATAGAATCACTCTGAATAGTGGCAGTTGGGTGCAGTAGTTTCCTAAACGAACATGGCCGTGGAGGATTCACTCATATTACTGACCGTGTTGGGAAATGTGCCTGTATCTTCCTTATTTTAATTTTAACATTTTACATCATGCTTTGCATGTAATAATGTTCAGCAATTATTTTAGAATAGTGCAAGAGTGTAAAATATTTAAAACATGTCAACCGTCAACTATATGGTTAAAATTTTAAGGAGCTCTTTTAAAATAGTTTGTAATTTGTGCACTGAATCCATTATGATAAATTTTACCTATACCTTTTTAATGTAAACATTTAACATACCAAACTAACTTTATGAAAATGAACTTTAATAAAAGGGAAATATTGAGGGCCACAATCCAAAAATCTGCATGAATGATGATATAAACTAGAAGAGGTTATATTAGGAATGAAATAATTATGAATTGAATTCCTTATTTGATAAAATTGTTTATGAAACAATGTAAGAATTTCAGTTTATGTCTTTATTTTTAGTAAACTACCAAAAATTTTGGGGTTGTATGAATATTACTTAGAACTGCTTTAGTCATATACTTTATCCAATGCCTTGGAGTCATATTATAATTACAGTAGTTTGGGGACTTAGTTTGTAATTTGTTTAAATCTATTAGTAAGTAAATTACTGTGAGAGCTGTCACTCCTGAACATATTTCCTGTAAATTACTTTCAATTGAATCTCTCATTTAAAATTTTATCTAATTACAGAAGTGAATTTGCCTGTTGAGGTTAGAAGCAAGAAGGAAAAATATTTCTTCCATTTTGGATAAGATTAAGGATGCCTTTTAGATGACTCTGAACTGACACTAACTTTATCATATTTCCCTCATCTATCAGTTGGAATACTTTTTATGACATAAAATTGACTTCTTTGCATATGGAGAAATTTTTTACAGTGTACTATCTTGAAAAAGATGATCAGATTGATTATCTTTTGGAAATAGAGGTGGTAGAGAACTGGATTAGAGAGATTCCTATATGCCCTAAGGAGTCTTTCCTTATTTTTTAAAAAAAGAAGATAATATATAGAAAGCACTTTTAAACCTTACTGACATTTAAAATATATTTCATGCTACAAGAATTGGTGGGGAATTGAGCATAATTCATACATTCAATGGCCAAAACCAATTCGAGTTTATGAAAACTTGGTGAATAACTATATGCTGTTTGCTTTCTCTGAAAGATTTTACAAGACAATTTTGATTACAAGTTATATTTTGAAGAGATTTAAAATAGAGTAATGTAGAGTTTTAAACATTTTAATTGCTGAGGAAAATAATATGGAGGATGAAATATTTCAAAAGGTATAGCGATAATTTCACCATGTCTGGCAGCTAAGTAAAATATGAAATCACACAGTATGCAAGCACCACTATATTTCTGTGTTGGATTGTTTCATTTCTGATATTTTTTCAAGCATGGAAATTATTTTAACTGTTTTTTCATCAATAGATCTCATATTGTACATTCTTTTAAATCATGTGTACATGTTGGATAAGTAATAACTGTTCATATCTATTTTTATATCTTCTTTTTGAGTATGTGCTCTTTTTCTCAGCAATTGATATTTTTATGTCCTATTTTTAATCTTGTGCTCCTCATTCTAAATTACTCTTAAAGAGGATATTATGATTTATGTATTAGCACCTAAGATGAATTTTTTGTTTAGAATATTTGCTACAGAAAATTTCCAATCTGAAACTGCTATTTCAAAAAGTATAGACAATATAATTTTTTTCTTTTTTAAAAAATAAATAAACCAGTTTATTGCTTCAAAATGTAGATGATTATTGGAAAAGTGAAATAATATACTTTGTTAATTCAGGGTCAGTTGGTGATTAAGAGATCAGTTCTTCTAAACACCATGTATGATATATATTTTCCTCTGTGTGTCAATAGGTTCTAACAGGACAATACATTTTACAGCCCTCTTTTCCATACTCATCTCCACTGCTTTTAGTTAAGGACTCATCATGTTTTGTGGCAACATTCTAGTTTACTTTAGTGATTCAAGTCTCATCTCTCCAAATGCTTTTATTTTGTTTCAAAAAATTTTTTATTTTATGTATTTTTTTATATATAAATATTTTTATTTTTTAAAGATAGTTAGATTATATAAATGTTACATAAAAATATAGAGAATATCAATTTTTAAAGAAGATTTGGCATGTGTTTCTAAAAATGTGCACATTTGTCTAAAATTATTCACTTTTTTATATGATAATGTTTTAATAAATTTTATATCCATTTAAGTAACTTGGTTTTATGTTGCTATTGATTATTTTCCTGTTTTGAACCCCTTATTTCCTCTTTGATGTATCACCTACTTATATATTTTTTCATTAATTCAGGTAGGGCATTTTTTTTTAACTTTAAAGTTTAATAATAGAGATATTAAAATTTTTCTTAATTGGTTTAAGAGATTTTCCTAGGTTCTAGTTAAATTTTGTAATTTTATGAATGTGATTTTTCAGATGTAAACAATAATGAATCTGAATAATAAACCACACATAGTTAAATAAGGAAACCAGTGGATTAGAAAATGTTGTTGGTATTCCTATTAGTATTTTGTGACATAATTTTCACATTTGTATATATTTTTTCAGTCCATATTTTCATATAATAGTTTCTTACATCACATGTTTATATCATTTCTTACTTTAAAATATTTTTTATACTATTTTAATTGCCCAATTTTCCTAATCTACTATATAATTTCATTTCTCATAGTACACTTATTTTCAAAATCATTTCTTTTGTATTTACCCTAATATAAATTCATATTTGTTATAAATTATTTTATTAATTTATGGTATAACTTTGAAATTTAGGTTGGACTTGCTGAAATTGATATATCCTGATGATCTTATCCCCTCACTTACATGTTGTATTTTTCATTGCATTGGTGTAAAAGCATAAACCAGTTTTCAATAATATCATATTAAAATATTTTAAGTATCAATATTTGTTTTAATAATGAAGAATATATTAATGTACTAAAATAATATTATATTAAAATGTTACTAGGGTTTCATAATTTAAAATTCATACAGTCAAATTTAATGAACATATTGGTAAGTTCAGTTTTTTTCCTATTTTCCAGGTCTCATATCAAAATAAAAGAATAAAAAATTCAATTCCTTAATGTGGACTGACCATTTTGACTTGTTCCTTGAGTCACGGATTAATGAGTGTTAAATTATATTTTAAGAATTCATTTTCAAGATCTTTGATATGTTGGGCATAACAAATTTCTGAACTGTCAAAATGTCTTCTGCCTTAAAAGAAGAAACAAGTTTAAATCATTCATGAGATTATTCATATTACTTCCATAAAAGTATTAATGTACCTAGTATGACATTATATATCCAATATAAATTTAAAGTTGAGAGATCAATTAAAGAATGTTGTTTTTAAGTTGTATTATATTTGACCAATGCTGTCATGCTGAGTTGATGACTTATATGAAGGAATTCAGTGAGTTTTTTTTCAGAATATATGCTGAAAATATTTAAAAATAAGGAAAATAATATGATTGGGTATTTCCTCTAAATTTTTATTTCCTTTCTTTTTATGATATAATCAGTAAAATATTTATATACATTTTATTATATGACAATGTGACTATTGTTCAAAAGACAAAGAATCAATATATTGAAATGTGGAGACACAAATTCACATAAGGCAATTCAAGAGAATTCCTTTGTATTTAGTAATCATTATTTTTTCTCTTAAAGGACAGTCAATGGCCCTGCCCTGAAGTAAAAGCTTCAAACTACCGCAGAAAAGTAGTTCAGGCACTCATAAAAAGAGTCATAAAATGTGGCAGAATTCTCTGTTCTCAGGAAGTGTATAATTCAGTGTGGAAAACAGAAAAAATTAAAATGAACAAATACATTTTATGATATGTCAAAAAGTAATAACTGCCATGAAGTAAATTTAAGCATGAAATTAAGATAAGGAAAGTCAGGAAATTTTAAATTTTTAAATAAACTTATTAGGGAAGGGTAAATTAAAAGGGGACGTTTGGACAAAGACTGGAAGGAGATGAAGTGATTGAAGTGCATATATGGGGATGAATGTTCTGGAAAAATGAAGAAGCAACTGAGAATATGCTGAAGAAGGGACATGCCTTTCTTAGTCATAGGAGTAAATCCTCAAGTAGTAGGAAGTGAGAAGAAGTAGTTGGGCCAGACTTGCTGTGTGAGAGATCATTGTGAATATTGTGGCTTTAACCTAATTTAATGACAGAATCATTGCTTGGTTTTAAGTAGAGAATTGAAATGGGCAGTTAGGAGGCCACTGCAGATGGACAGTTGTGCTAAGAAATTGCTTTGCACCAGGGATATAATGGTGGAGGGACAAAAGAAGTAGTAAAATAGAGATATTTGAAGTTTGTGAATGGAGGGAAAAATATTAAGGAATTATAAGAGCTCAAAATTACATTAAAATTTTGCGTTAAGCAAATGGAAGTATGAAAATGTCACTATTCCAGTGGAAAAGCAGAGGTGGAACATTTCAGCTGTCCAGTTCCTTTGTTGACACCTTGGCCTGAATTTATTTAACCATTATGCTGGCTTGCATCATGATTGGGTGAATGCTCTTTTTACTGGAATTAGAAAATTAACTTCACTTTTGTGTCTGATACTTTTCCTCAACATGTTAATCAGTTTATTTTTTTAATATTTAAAAAATTGTTTTTAAAGATACTTAGATTACATAAATGTTATATAAAAAAAATTGGGATTCCCATATGACCCACTCCCCATAACTCCCACATTTTCCCACATAAACAACATTCTTCATTAGTGTGCTGCAGTCATTTCAATTGATAAACACATTTTGGGGCATTGCCACTGAGCATGGACTATAGTACACAGGGTAGACTACCCTCTCTCTCTCACAATTCTGTAGGTTATGGGAAGATATATAATGGCCTATATCTGTCATTGCAATGTCATTCAGGATGTTTCCCAACTCCCAAAAATTCCCCCATATTACAGCTGTTTTTCCCTCTCCTTGCCCTCAGAGCCTCCAGCGGCCACTGCCTCTACATCAATGTTGTAATTTCTTCCATTGCTAGAATCATAAAAAGTTAATAGTAGAATACCAGTAGGTCTGCTCTAGTCCATAGTTCATTCCACAATCCTTAGGATTATGGGATGGTGATGTTCAAACCACCTCTTATTGAGAGGAGGTTTAAATCCAAAACAGCTGATGGATGGGACTCTCCCACTAGCAGTTGTAGGCTCTCTCATTTCCTTGGTGTGGTGGTTGTACAGCCTCACCTCCCCATTAGTTGTCCTGGGTGAGACAAATGAACTGGAGATTAGGTATAGCAATTCTGCTGAGGCTCAGGGCCCAGCTGGCACATGGACAGTCCAAAGATTTAAGTCTCTTGGACATACACCTACCAATTTCAGTACTAAGTATAGGTCCAAACAGAAGGGACAGATGAGTCATATGTAGGGAAGCCACAACTGAGCCAAACACTGTACTCTCAGTAGCACAAATTCCAAACTAGGGCCTGCTGGCAAGGCACCAAACTCTGGAGCCATCTGCCATGACAATAGGACCTGGGTGTCTCCAGAGACCCCAGGAGCCCCACTATTTGGGTAGCATCTACCCTGGCAATCTATGAGATTCTGCTGAAATGTGCATAAGTGTTACCTCTGGGATGACCTCCTGACTTGCTTTGAAGACTTTTAGCCATATAAACACTTTTGTTTTTACCATTACCCCCCCCCCCTTTTTGGAGGTCCTTTTCTAGTTGCCTTGCTAGTTGGTGTTTGGTAGTAATCCCCCTGTGCCATAGAGGCTCATCCCCAGGAGTCATGTCCCATGCTGCAGTATGGTAAAGCACATATATGCTAAGTTTGGCTTAGAGAGAGGCCACATTTGAGCAACAAGGAGGCTCTCAGGAGGTAACTCTTATGCACCCTACAACACTTGGCTAAATTTCAATTTCAAGAGCAAAAACTCACAAGCATAGTCATCAATATCAAGGGCCCATCAATGGACCATCCTCACTCACTAGTCATTGCCCCTGCACTGGTGGGACTGTAACTGTTCCATTAGAGAATGTGGCAGAACTCTCCACCCTGTGTGAATCTCCACCCACTGTGACAATGCCCTGTGAACACCTGAAAATATTTACACACCGCACATGTATGTGCTGGTGATCTTCCTCCAATGTATCCCCAAACACTGACACATCACACCAATGATCCTCCCCTGCCCCAATTGTAACCCTTCTGTGATCCAAAGCTTTTACAAAAGTGAAGCCAATAAAATAGCCAAGTACAATTAATAGGAAAATGAAATAATAGTGGTAGGTTTGAACATAAGAAATAAAATACATAAAAATTCAAAAAAAAACCTAAAACTAAAATAAAATTTAAAAATTGGTATTTTAAAAAATAATGAACAATATTTTAAAAAATTTTTGGCATTTTGTCTTTCATCACTGTAATATCAGTAGTCCTGTATGTACAGTGACATTTTCTTCCATTTATTCCCCAGTGTCTTGCTTTTTTTATTTTGTTTTCAAAGAAGTTTAGGTCATAGTAAAGTCATGTACAGAATACAGAGGAATCCCATATACCCAACATCCTCCCTCTTTTCCCCCTTCCCATATTAATAACTTTTTATATGTAGATCATACATTTGTTACAACTGATATATAAATAGTGAAACATAGCTACTAACCATGATCAATGGTTTATATTATGGTTTACATTTTAGACTGTACACTTTTGTAAATTTTGATGATATTTAACATGGCCTTTTTCCATCATTACAAGATCATATAGAACACTTCTATTGCCCACTAAATCCCCCTCATCCATTAATTCTATTCCTCCCTCCCACACCCCTCAGGGCCCATGGCCCAGAACTCTCTTCAAGTGCTGGAGCAATATCACCCGCTCTGTACACATGGGTGGATTTCCTCTTTCAGCCCAAGGTGATATCTTAATTCCAGATTTCAGTTTCCATGGTTTTCCTCTTGAAGACATTTCACCTAAAATCTCTTCCTTCTGTGTCCCTTTTAGTCCAAGATGATGGTGTTTTTGTTCATACAACTCTCTCAAAACCTTGTTGATTTAGCATGCAAGAAGCAAGGTTCCAAGCCGTCAGACAGTAAGAGTTTCCACAAGTCTTTCTGAGACAACTGCATCTTCCATCCTGATTTACAAGTTCCATGTTTAGTTAAGTCCTCAAATGGGGCACTATCATCTGGGAGCTTGATTTCCAGAGACGTTGAATTTCCAGGATTACTTTGTATTTTCTTTGTGCCCAACACTTCAGTCCTCAGCTTATGTCACTCATCCAGCATTTTGCTATAACTGCAAGGAGAATCCAAGCTGCAGTCTCCAAGTTTACTTTGGAAAGTTCTTGAGCTAAATGCCAAGGCTTACCATTTTCAAATTCTGCCTTCCATAAAACACCTGGAGTTAATCTTGCTAAGTTCTTTGAGACATTAAAACATAGACTGCCCTTCCTACAAGTTCCAATAATAGTTTCAACATTTACTTCTAAGGCCTCATATAAAGTCTCTTTAGAGCCCATATTACTATCAACAGTCTCTTGAAAGCACTGTATGTGTTTTCTACCAAGCATCTCACAATTCCTCCAAAAAATACCCCTTAGCCATTTTTAAATCTGTTCCAGCATTTGGTAATTGCAAAAGCACTTCCCCACTCTCCAGTACCAAATTCTGTATTAGTCAGCCAAAAGAAATACCAGAAAACAGTACTTATGTGTATTTCAAAAATGTCATCACACATTGCTAATTAACATTCCAATGTAGGGGCATACTGCAATTGTTTCCATTCTGAAATTGTACATTTTGTTCTCTTATAATTAAAACTGGCATTAAAATTTCTCTACAAGTCTATTTTGTGGAAATATAAAACTAATTTTCATGGACATTTACCTAGGAGGGAATTAACTGGGCACATTGATGATTCATATGTTCAAATTTATTAATAACTGTCAAGTTATTTTCCAAAGGGCTTTTAATAATTTATATTCCAATCAGCAAATCATGTGAACCTTTTAAGGCCTATGTGTTGATGATAAATAAAGCACTGGATTTCTAAAACAAAAGGTGCTAAATTTAAAGTTAGATATTAGCCATCATGCAAAGAAACTGCTCTTGATATTCCATCTGTGCATGAACAAGGACATTGGAAGGAATAATATATTGACTGTGAAATATCTTAGAGTTTCATAGACAACTTCTTTGTATTCATGTTCAATAATTTTAATACAATTTTGTAATATGCCTTAGACCATGAATTCTTAACAATTGGTCCATGATCTTGAATTGAAATAAAATAAAAAACATGTTTTTTTGTTGGTGCAAGTGTGATATATTTTTTAAACAATACACAGTATGATGTGAACTCTTAAGGAGCACATGGTATTCACCTGACTGGCAAAGGAGTCTGTGGAACAAAAATGCATATGAACCTCTCCTTTAGATGCACTCATTCTTGGTTCAAGAAAGAATGTATTCATTGTTGCATGAATGTTTTACTTTAGTAATTTTCTTTTTGCTTATAATGTGTACATTGGACCCATCAACCAAAGCAGTAATTAAATCAGTAAAATTGTCTTCTCAGTGTTTCACAATATCCTATCCTTATGCCTCTTGCATTATAGTATTACCAAATATATATTCATGGGAAATGATAGAATGTATAGTTTTAGTTATTATAAACTTTATAAAAGGGAACACATGCTGTAGGTAATCTTGAGAATTGATTTTTTTTTTCACTTGACATGATTTTACAGCATTAATATAGTTATAAGTAACCATGGCTCACTTTTTTTTGTTCAATATTCTATATTATGACTACACCACACAGTTATCCACATTTTTCCCATGGATGCTTGTATAATATCTAGTTTCCTGCTATTACATGTAATGTTGAGTCAACATTGCTGTGAAAGTCACCTGATTCCCAAGTACAAGAGTTTATATTGGGTATATACCAATGATTGGAATTGCTTGCTTTATGGGGTATGAAAATGGTCGTGGTTACAAATAATGCCAAGTAGTTGTAATAATTCAAAATGGTTGTAAAAATTTACATTCCCAAGAGGAATATATAATATCCTGGTGACCAACATCTACAATATTCAGTTTTGTCAGTTAAGTCATCTTAATGTTTGATGACTCCCTAATTTATATCTATAGACCAAATCACATCCCAAAACATGAATTTTACATCCAATTATACCTTCAAAGTTCAGCTTTGCCAGTAAATGTGGATTATAATTTACATTATACTTTACACTGTGTCCCACACAATTTTGTATGTTAATGCAAGATATCTAGTGGTCTGTATCTGTCATTGCAGTATCATTCAGGACAATTCCAAAGTCCTGAAAATGCCTCCATAGTACACCTATTTTCCCTGTCCCTCCCCTCAGTACCTCTGGTGGCCACTGCCTCCACATCAATGATAAAATTTCTTCCATTGCTATAGTAAAAATAAGGCAATAGTAGAATAACAGTAAGTCTACTCTAGTCCATCTTTCATTCCCCACTTATGAGGATTCTGGGATGGGATGCCCACTTTGTCTCTAATTAAGAGGGGGCTTGGATCTCATGGGGCAGATGAATGGGACTATCTTGCTTGCACTTGCAGAATCTCTCTGTTCCTTGGGATAGTTGTTGTCCAGCATCATCTCCTTGTAGTCATCGAGGTTGAGTCGAAAGAACTGGAGAGTAAGTGCTGCAACTATATTGAGATTCATGACTCAACTGGCAGATGGATTGCTCAAAGTTTTAAGTTTCTTGGACCTATATCTATCTACTGTAGTACTAACTATAGGTTCATATAGAAGGAACAAAAGAGCCATGTGTAGGGAGACCACAACTGAGACCAATTCTATCACATTGGGGAGCATAAATTCTAAAGGCAGGGCCTACTGGCAGGATGCCAAGTTTCTGAGCTGTCTGCCTTGCTTATAGTATCTGGATGACTCCAGAGTCCCCAGGAGCCCTGTATATGAGGCAATATTTACTTTGGAAGGCAATGAGATATTGCTGAGATGTGATAAGCATAACCTCTGAAATGACCTGATTACACACAATTTATGGAAAGAACAGAACAAAGTATTGTTTGGATCTTTTACTTGGCTGAGGCAAATGGTATGGAAGTATATAAATTTGTAAAAGTTATGCAAGCTGTGGCAAGTATGGAAGCTAAATAAAATATGAAACCACACAAAGTACAAGCAACTTTAAAGCTTTGATTTTGATCGTTCTATTTCTTTTATTTTTAAAATCATGGAATGTAATTTGACTGTGTTATAATCAATAGACCTTATAATTTTGCTTTCTGTTTTACTCATCATATGTATGTATGTGTAACTGTAAAATCTGTAACTATCTAGTTTCTATATCTACTTTTTGACTATGGGCATGTTATCTCATAAGTTTGAGTTTAACTACTATTTTCTTTTTTTCTCCTGTGCTAATCTTTCTAAATTGTGCTTATAAAGGATATTGTGATAAATATATTAGTAGAAAATTTATATTTTAATTTTAAATCATGGTTAATGGATCTAGATGGATTTTCAAACTAGAAAGTAGGAAAATTGCACATGTATAAACTTTCTTAAGCTTCTAAAAGTATTTAGTCTAACCTTGTCTCCTGAATATCCCCATTTAATAAAGATTTTTCATTTTTATTTATTTTAATTAGACATAATATCAAACTTACTGTACAGTTGCAAAAAAAGATAGAAAACACATAGAAAGAACTCCAACACACCCCTCACCCAGAAACCTAGATACATCAAATTTAACATATGTCACATTTGCTATGTAAATACCAAGGGTTTTCTAATTCCATTTTTAACACTCAGAAATGCAATATATAGGAAATATAATCTATCCAAGTACATTACATCAAGAGATGCTATATAATAATCGTGCACTAATATAAAACACATACACCCACTCATTCAGGCAGTCTGTCAGTCAGTTAACAAATAATTTCTATTTTAGTTTGCTAAAAGATACTGGGAGCAATGTACCAGAAATTGGTTGGCTTTCACAATGATAATTTATTAGATTAAAAATGTATAGTTCTGAGGCCTGGGAAGTGTCCAAATCAAGGCATCATTGAGAGATCCTTTTCCCCGAGCTGCTGCTCTGCATGATCAGGAACATGGCAAGGCACAATGGCAGAGTCCATTCATCTCTGCTCTCTCCTCCTGGAGTTGTCACTTTCAGCTTCGAACCAAAGTGGCTTCCTCTCAGTTTATGGCTCTCAGTGCCTTGTCTCTCACCTTCTGAGATCTCTCTGTCTCTGTGGCTTTCTGTGCCTTCATCTTTCCATTCCTCCATTCATAAAGGAGTACATTGAGATGTTTATAACCCACCTCAGTCCTGCAATCTAATCAAAGGCCCTACCTTGAAGTAATCCAATCAACTGAGACCAACTCTATCACATTGGGGAGTTATGTATGTACAGGAATGGATTAAATGTAAGATGAGGATATTCTATGCTTCACAAAAGCTTCAAACCCCACAGAAAAGTGGGTCAGGCACTCGTATAAAGAGAGAAAATGTGACAGAATTCTCTGCTCTCAGGAAGTCTACATTTCAGTGTGGAAAACAGAAAAAAATTGAAAAGAACAAATACATTTCATGATATATCAAAAAGTAAAAACTGCCATGAAGAAAATTTAAGTAGGAAATTAAGATAAGGAAAGTTAGGAAATTTTAAAATTTTAAATAAACTTATTAGGGAAGGGGAAATTAAAAAGGAGACATTTGGAGAAAGACTGGAGGGAGATAAGGATGTGATCGAAGTGCATATATGGGGTTGAAGTGGACACATGGAGTTGAATGTTCTGGAAAAAAGAAGTAACTGAGGATATGCTGAAGAGGGGACATGCCCTGCTTAGTCATAGGACTAAACTGTGAAGTAGTAGGAAGAGAGAAGAAGTAGTAGGTCCAGAACTTGCTGTGTGAGAGATCATTGTGAGGATTGTGGCTTTCATCCAATTTAATGGCAGAGTCATTGCTTAGTTTTCAGTAGAGTATTGAAATGGGCAGTTAGGAAGCAACTGCATAAGTACAGTTGTGCTAAGAAACTGCTTTGCACCAGGGATATAATGGTGGAGGGGCAAAAAAAGTAGTAAAATAGAGATATTTGAAGTTTGTGAACAGTGGGAAATGTTAAGGAATTATAAGAGCTCAAAATTACACTAAAATTTTGCATTAAGCAAATGAAAGTATGAAAATGTCACTATTCCAGTGGGGAAGAAGAGGTGGAACACTTATGCTGCCCAGTTACTTTGTTAACAACTTGGCCTGGACTTAGTTAATCATTATGCTGAATTGCATCATCATTGAGTGAAAGATATTATTACTGCAATTAGAAAATAACTTTACTTTTGTGTCTGGCACTTTTCTTCAACATTTTAATGAGTTTATTTATTTTTTAAGGTATATGTTTTTGTTTTATAAAGATACTTAGATTACATAAATGTTACATAAAAAATATAGGGATTCCCATATGCCCCACTCCCCATACCTTCCACATTTTCCTACATAAACAATATCCTTCATTAGTGTGATATTTTGGGGGCATTGCCACTGAGCATGGACTATAGTCCACACTGTAGCCTACACTGTCTCACACACAATTCTGTAAGTTATGGGAAGATATGTAATGGCCTATATCTGTCATTGCAATGTCATTCAGGATGATTCCCAAGTCCTCAAAATGCCCCCATATTACAGCTGTTTTTCCCTATACTTGCCCTTAGAGCCTCCAGTGGCCACTGCCTCCACATCAATGGATTCTTCCATTGCTAGAATCATAATTTAGTCTTTAGTAGAATACCAGTAAGTCCACTCTAGTCCACAGTTCATTCTCCAACCCTGAGGATTCTGGGATGGTGATGCCCACGCCACATCTAATTGAAAGAGGGTTTTGATCCCATTCAGCCAATGGATGGGACTATCCCACTTGCAATTGCAGGCTCTCTCATTTCCTTGGTATGGTGGTTGCTCATCTTCACCTACCCGTTAGTTGCCCTGAGTGAGTCAAATGAACTGAAAAGTAGGTGTAGCAACTCTGCTGAGGCTCAGGGCCCAGCTGGCACATGGACATCCCAAAGATTTAAGTCTCTTGGACATACACCTACCAACTCCAGCACCAAGTATAGTTCAAATAGAAGGGACAGATAAGCCATATTGGGGATGCTATAAATGAGTCCAACGCTGTCACTCTCAGGTGCACAAACTCCCAAGTAGGGCCCACTGGCAAGGAACCAAAATCTGGAGCCATCTGCCCTGACCATAGGACCTGGCTGTCTCCAGGACCCCAGGAGCCCCACTATTTGGGGAAGCATCTACCCTGGCATTCTATGAGATCCTACTGAGATGTTCATGAGCATTACCTCTGGTATGACCTGCCAACTCACTTTGAAGTCTCTTAGCCATATAATCTTATTTGTCTTTACTGTTTACTGTTTACTTTTATTCAAGGTCTTTTTCCAGGTGCATTGCTAGTTGGTTCTTGGTAATAATCCCTCAGTACCAGGAGGCTCATCCTCAGGAGTTATGTCCCATGCTGGGGTGATAATAATGCATATATATGCTGAGTTTGGCTTAGAGAGAGGCCACATTTGAGCAACAAGGAAGTTCTTAGAAGGTAGCTCTTAGGCAACCTACAACACTGGGCTCTTTCAATTTCAAGAGCAAAGATTCACATTCATAGTCATCAATATCAAGGGCCCATCAATGGACCCTCCTCATTCACTAGTCATTACCCCTGCACCTCAGAGACTCTCACTGTTCCATTAGAGAATGTAGCAGAGCTCTCCAGGATGGGAATTCAACATTCCCTTGGCCACTGTGTGAATCTCCACCCACTATGAAAATGCCCTATGAATACCTGAACACATTTATACACCCCATATGTATGTCCAGGTGAGCTTCCTCCCATGTATCCCCCATTATTGACACCTCACACCAATGATCACCCCTGCCCCACATTTTTGTAACCCCTCTGTGATCCAAAGCTTCTTCAAAACTGAAGCCAATAGGATAGCCAAATACAATCAATAGGAAAATGAAATAATAAAGATAAGTTTAAATATAAAAAATAAAATACATAAAAAATTTTAAAAACTAAAAAGAAAATAAGATTTTAAAATTGGGATATTAAAAAGTAATGAAATATATATTTTTTTAAATTTTGTCATTTTGCATTTCTTAACTGTAATATCAGTTGTCCTGTATGTACAGTGACCTTTCCTTCCATTTATTCCCCAGTGTTTTTCTTTTCTTGATTTTGTTTTCAAAGAAGTTTTAGTTCACAGTAAAGGCACATAGAGAACACAGGGGACTCCCAACATCCTCTCCCTTTTCCCCTTCCCATATTTGTACCTTTTTATATGTGGATGGTACATTTGTTACAACTGATATACAAATAGTGAAACATAGCTTCTAACAATGGTCAATAGTTTACATTATGGTTTACATTTTATACTGTACACTTTTATAAATTTTGATGATATTTAACATGGCCTGTGTCCATCATTGCAAGATCATGTAGAACATTTCCATTGCCCACAAAATACACCCTGTTCCATCAATTCTATTCCTCCCTCCCCCAACCCTCAGGGCCCACAGCCCAGAACACTCTTCAACTGTTGGGGCAAACTCACTCATTCTGTACACAAGTGTCAGACTCCTCTTTCAGCCCAAGGCAATGTCTTAATTCCAGATCTCAGCTTCCATGGTTTTCCTCTTGAAGTCATTTCTCAAAATCTCTCTCTTCCATGTCCCTTTTAGACCAAGCTGACAGTGCTTATGCTCGTACAGCTCTCTCAAAAAGCTTGTTGGTTTAGCATGTAAGAAGCAGGGATCCAAGCCATCAGAGGGTAACACTTTCCACAAGTCTTTCCAAGATAACTGCATCTTCCATTTTGATTTACATGTTCCAAATTAAATTAAGTCCCTAAATGGGGCACTATCATCTGGGAACTTGATTTCCAGAGGCTTGGAATTTCCAGGATCAATTTCTGATATCTTTGTGCCCAACAGTTCAGTCTTCAGCTTGTCTCACTCATTCAGCATTTTGCTATAATTGCAAAAAGAAGCCAAGCCACATTCTCCAAGTTTACTTTGGAATGTTCTACAACTAAATACTCAGGCTTGCCCTTTTCAAATTCTGCCTTCTGTAAAACACCAGGAGTTAATCTTGCTAAGTTCTATGTGACTTTATAAAACAGATAGCCTTTCTTCCAGTTTCCATTAATAGCTTCATCATTTACTTCTAAGGACTCATAAAAATTCTCTTTAGAGTCCATTTTACTATCAACAGTCTATTTAAAGCACTGTAGGTCTTTTCTACCAAGCCTCTCATAATTCCTCCAAAAAATACCCCTTAGCCATTTATAAAACTTCCAGCATTTTGGTAATTGCAAAAGCATAACCCCACTCCCCAGTATCAGATTCTGTATTAGTTAGCCAGAAGGAGTGCTGATGCAAAATACCAGAAAACCATTCTTTTGTGTGTTTCAATAATGCCATCACATATTGCTGATTAACATTTCAATGTAGGGGCATACTGCAATTGTTTCCATTCTGAAATTGTACATTTTGTTCTATTATAAATAAAAATGGCATTAAAATTTCTCTACAAATCTATTTTGTGGGTATATAAACTAAATTTTCATGGACATGTACCTAGGAAGGAATTAGCTGGGCTCATTGATGATTCATATGTTCAACTTTATTAATAACTGTAAAGGTATTTTACAAAGTGCTTTAAATATTTTATGTTCCAATCAGCAAATCATGTGAACTTTTAAGGCCTATGTGTTGATGATAAATAAAAGAGTGGATTTCTAAAACAACTAGTGCTAAATTTAAAGTTAGATATTAGCCATCATGCAAATAAACTGCTCTTGCTATTCCATCTGAACATGAGCAATGATATTGGAATGGAAAATATATTGTCTGTGAAATATTTTACAGTTTAATAGGCAACTTTTTTGTATTCATTTTCAATAATTTTAGTAACAATTTTGGAATATGCCTTAGATCAGGGTATCTTAACAAGTGGTCCCTGAGCTTGAATTGAAAAAAAAAACAAAAACATTTGTCTTGTGGGGACTTGGTGCAGGTGTGATATATTTATTAAAAAATACACAGTATTGTGTGGACTATGAAGGAGTTCATGGTTTTCACCTGACTGGCAAAGGGTCTGTGGAACCATCTTAAGTTCCTCTGCTTTAAATGGACTCATTCTTGGTTCAAGACAGAATGTATTCATTGGTGCATGAATGTCTTACTTTAGTAATTATTTTTTTGCTTATAATGTGTACAGTGGGCCTATCAGACAAACCAAGAACTAAATCAGTAAAATTGTCTTTTCAGTCCTCCTCCATATGTCTCCTATGTCTCCTATGTCTCCTGCATTATAATATTTCCAAATATTTCCAAATACATATTAATGGGAAATGATAGAATGTATAGTTTTAATTATTATGAGCTTCATAAAAGGGAACCCATGCTGTAGGTAATATTTTTGAGAATTGATTTTTTTCCATTTGACATGATTTTATAGCATTAGTATAGTTATAAGGAACTTTGGTTCAGTTTCTTTGTTCAGTATCATTCTATATTATAACTATACCACACAGATATCCACATTTTGCCCACAGATTCTTGTATAATATCTAGTTTCCTGATATTACATGTAATGTTGAATGGACTGGACATTGCTGTGAAAGTCACCTGATTCCCAAGTACAAGAGTTTATATTAGGTATATATCAAGGAATGGAATTGCTTGTTTATAAGGTATGAAAACCGTCATGGCTGCAGAATACTGCCAAGTAGTTGTAATAATTCAAAATGGTTGTAAAAATTTACATTCCCAAGAGGAATATTAATATCTTGCTGACCAATATCTCCAATATTCAGTTTTGTCAGTTAAGACATCTTAATTGTTGACAATTGAATGGGTTTAGAATAATATTTCAATTTTCATTGTACTATTACTTTGAAAATCCTAATTTGTGTGAACAATTTGTGTTTTATATGAAACACTAATTTACATAGTTATTACATCTAAATTATACTCAACATCAAGCAGTAAATATGTTACAAAAAGTACCTTGTATTGAATCTTAAAGTCATTAAAGATTTCCCACAATGATTACTCCCCAATTTATATCTATAAACCAGATCACATCCCAAAACATGATTTTTATGTCCAATTGATCCTTTAAAGTTCATCTTAATTCTAATTTTTTCAATTTTATTTTGGCTTATATATTCCATATATTCTTGATCTCTTATTGATGTAAATAATTTTTAACATTTTTACAGCATTTAATCAGATTTATCTATACATTCCAACAGGGCTTCTAATCTACATACACTAAAATACATGTACATTTACATACATTTTAAGTGAACAGTTTTTTGAAGGATGGTTTACATAGATTTTATATAGAAAGTATAATTTAAATGGAGTAAGTTCATAAATCATAAGATAAATGATCACAAAATGAACACATTTATATGAAATTAATACAACTAGCACTTGAGTAGTTCCAATGGTGTTCTCTGACATATGCTTTCCATCCTCCCACCCAACAGAATCAATATATTATTTGTAACAAACTACAACAAATGTAACATTTATACATGTTGTTGAAGTGTTATATATGAATTCATATTGTGTATACTTATTTTATCTGGCAACATTCAAATAATGCTGTTTCTGAGACTCATCCATGGGAACATAGTTAGAAAGAATTAATTCATTTCAATTACTGTACTGTATTACATTGTATGATTATAATCTGATTAATATGTTCATACTACTGGTGATGGTTATTTGGGTTATATCAATGTGAAAATATTTTGAACAGTGCTAATGTGAACATTCTACTATATGTCTATGGAGCACATGTGAATGCATTGCTGACACATATATATCTAAAAGTGGGATTTATAACAGATCATAAGGTCTGTGTAAGTTGGGATCAAAAAGCATAAACAGCATGAGCAAAAAATGTTAAATAGAAAATTAGAAAATACTATTGATGGATGTAATGTAAAATGCTGTGAGCATTATTTTGGAAAGTACCAGATGCCAGAAACTAACTGTATTATTCTTGTTTGCTCCTTCTATTTACCGATACTAAGAAATAGAGGGACAAAATCAGATGTAAATCAGATGATGATGAGATGCAACCCCCATTTGGTGCCAGGTGCCAACACTTGTGGGTAAGTACATCCCGCTAGAGTAAAAAAGTATGAAAATCAGCTTCAAACATTTCCTCAGATCTGCACAGAAGAAACCCCTGGTTTTCTTATCCAAACTTACTTAATATCATAGTAAAATCCTCAACCCAGGCAGAGTTTATCCACACTTTTCCTGATCATGCAATGTATGTGGAAGCATGAGTTTTCAACACACTAATCATACAATTATATAATCAGCTATGTGTATTCATCCATATACACAAAAGCTAATTCACAATCAAAGCAGATGCTAAATAGAAACTTAGGCCTTTAAGTAAGAATGAAACAACAGCTTAGGATTTAGGCCTGACTTACTTTAGGCTGACCTGGCTCCTTGTTTCTGCAGACACAATAAATGTAAGTTCTGCCTAAATCTCGTGTTGAAGTTTTCTTCTTATCATCTTGGGTTATCCGTTTTGGGTATGCCCTGTTTTTGGGCCTAACACTATGAGCTAAAAATTATAGAGATAAACTGTGCTTATAGACATTATTGACTCTATAAGCAAATTAAAAAAGAATGAAAATAAGTGAATTTAACAAGTTTGTTGCATATATAATTCTTCTATAAAAATTTTATTTCCATATACCAGAAGCAAAATATTTAGAAAATGAAATTTAAAATGAGATGAAATGTACCTATATCAAAATCACTGAAATTTCTAGGAAAAACTGTAAGTGCAAGATTCCCACCAAAAAAAAATAATGTTGTAAAGATAAAAAGTGAAACAAGTCATAAATGAGGAAGATAAATTTCCACTCATATACCAGGACACCTCTGCTATGAGCTATTATGTAGGAATGGGCAAACTGTGCTTCTCCCCTGCCTTCTCACATTTTGAACATTTTCAGACTCAGTCATTACAAGAAGACGGTAATTAGATGGTCTTGGTTTGAGTCCTACATCCTGTACTTATTACAGGTTGGGTTTTGGCAGTTACTTAAACTTGTTAGACCCAATTTACTTGCCTGTAAAAAGAGGATAAAATTAACACTAATTCCATGGTTCTACGTAAGTAAAATCATACAAATAAATTCAGGCATAGTGCTTATCAGACAGTAATTGCTCAGTAAACTTAATTAATCATTTTAATTATTATTACTGATAGTACTATTAAATTTTTATTTATTTTATTCATAATTATCAGCTTTTCATTTATATTTTTGCTTTTAATCTTCTCTTTTCTCACATTACTATGCCTATTTGCACATACCTGTTTTAATATAAATTTAAAACAGTCCTTTATATTTTCATTTAGGGAATCTTAGTGTAACTATTAATACTAACTCAACCACCCTTTTAAATTCCCAACATTTTTTTTTTTGAGCAAAGCTGCTCTTCAATCAATTACAGTATGCTTACAGTGTTTTGGTAGTACAGTGCAGCTTTGTAACAATCTCTCAAATTTAAGGTAAACTTTTTATCAGGTAAAACATTTTTTCCTTCTTTTTAAAAACTTTCTCCTCTCATTAGCAACATTTTCTGTGAGAGGAGAAAGAAGAGAGAAAGGAGCTAATATTTATTTGATAGTTCTGGAGCTTTATAGTTATTATATATATTAGCCCTTATTAAAAAAAAATGTCATGGGAAAGGAATATTTTCCTCTTTTACAGATGATTAAACTGAGGCTCAGAGAGTTTTTGTAACTTTCACAGGTTCATATAGCTAGAAAATTTCAAAACAAGAAGAGTTCAATTCAACCCCCCCTTTTGGAAGAACATTTTGTAGGGTGAAACATTTCTATAAGCAACACTCTATCCCTTTTAATTACCAGCTATTTAAGGACAATTGCTAAGTGCTATAGGCTAGCAGGATTGTATGCTAAGTAAATGACCAGGTATAAAATAAGCACTTTATATATTCTATCTTGTGTAACACTAACAATATGATAAGGAAGTTATCAATTTCAAGTTAGACATATCCGGATTTTAGTATCATCAACTCAAACAGGTCATTTGCTTCAGGCATTAAATATCCTGAGACTTGAAAATAATCCTGTATGGAGATAAATGTAGAGGACAGTTAATCCTCCTATTCTCCTAAATGCTTTCCCATTGTTATTCACATATCTTGAAGACCACGGTCTAGCCATGTACTGTTCATGTTATTATGGCAACAGAAGCATTTAGTGAGTTCTAAGCAAAGATATAAGGGGCAAGAGCCACCTAGCATTAGGCACTTACAGCACGGTGGTGCTCCTGAGCAGGTTAGTGCTGCATTTTGAGACTGTTTACAACTGGGGTTCATGTTCTGCAATACTTTCAGTGTTGTCCATTTTATTTCTTTCAATTTGAAATGTAAATCATGATCTATACCACTTTGAAAACAGGGAAATTAAAGTATCTAGATTTCACCCAATAACAGCACAACTATGCCCATTTACTCTCTGTCATACACATTATATAGAATTTGAAAACCATTTTTCCTGTTTCAATCAATTAACATGAAACCTGAGACTACCCTGTTGTATTGCGATCCATGGGGCAATATGATAGTGCTATAATAGTTTTTTTTCTTTGCATATTGTGAAGGACTTCATAAAATGTTTTCTGTATATTGCCCCTCCCCTTTATTTTGGATTATTACTTAGAATGAAATCCAGAATGTATTTTAATGATTAGAAGAGACAATGCAGGCTCTATAAACCTCACCCCATATTGCCAATCTCTGCATAAAAGACTTTTCATGTTTACCCTTCAAATTAACTTCCATTGCATTTCTATTAGGAATGAAAATGACAACTTACTTTCAAGTTTGTGTGTATAAAATATTAACTAATTGATTTAAACAGTGTATTTCTTTAATTTTCTATGTGACTGGACATTTACCCATGTTTATATTACATATATTTAACTTCAACACATTGTAATTATGAAAAACTTATAGATAAGTTATTCAGGGGACTTGGGTTTTGTTCCATGTTCTAGCCTGAAGCTAGATAGATATATTCAATTGTATCATTGAAACCAAGTATTCATCAATTTCCACTTAGAAAAGTGACAGTTGTGGGTAGCTGCAAACACTAGTGACTACCATTTATTGAGATCTTATTAAAAGCCAATAATTCATTAAGCACTCGAAGTATATTATCTTATTTCATTCTTACAACAACCCTTTAGGACAATAGTTGAAACCATTATAAAAATACTAAACTGAGTCTCATAAGTTGTAATATGTCTAATAAAACCCATGTACTTAAATCACACAGCTCAAATCATGACTATATAGTACTTTTCAGATTGAGTTCTTTGTGTAATTTAAATTAGAGAGAAGACAGGACTTCTTTTTCATTCATGTAAATCAATGCTCCTACAGTTATCCTATATATTTTTCATTTATTCATGAAGCCAATAAAGTATTTCTTGTGCAAAGAAAAAATATTTCTTTTTGCAGTGAATATATTCTGCAGAAAAACAGAGCATGGGACAAAATCAACTGTGAGTGACTGTGGCAAACCTTTTTCCTTTTTTCAATTAATTTATCTATTACATGAAAGATAATCATATGGTCTGGCCAATAGTTTGAGAGGACAATATTCATTTTATTTTGTTTGTTTTAGTCACTGTATCTTGCCATCTTGTTATAATTTTTGTAGTAATTGGAGCAACAACAATAACAACAAAAAATCTAAACCATGGAAAATTTACTTTCAAAACCCAGATTCTGGACTTATGATGCCTAGTTTTAGAACTAATCTGATTCTCATGTTCTTAATCTGCAATTTTGCTCTTCTGCTATAATATAAGAGTCTACCTCATTTAGTTTTTGTGACATTAGATGAAATAATGCAAATTAATAAATTAGCATAGTGCTTGGGACAGTATTGGTACAATTATTAAAATACTTCTTATGGCTAATTTGCCCCTTATATAGAATTTAGATATAGAAATTGAGTCTTCCAACTTTAAAATTCTAGTAGCAAATTTAAGAAGAGGACCATATTAGGGACAGACCACCATTAACCCAGGTTCCTTGAAATTTTTGAGATTGAAAGAAATTATTGCATAGATGAAAAGTTCCATGATGAAAATTTAAATTCTTATAATATATTAAATAATAAGGACATATCATATTTCAAAATCAATAATCAAATAATTTAATAGCTTTAGAAAGATTATATTGATCATAATTAAATTTATCTGGATTTTCACTCTATGTGAAAAGAAATTCGTAGAAGGTGGACAGAGTACAAAGAGAACAATCCAAACAGACTTAGAAAACATTGTCTCTTAAACTGAAAAAAAAAGATTGATATGTGAAAAAATTTTTGTCATTTAAAAAAAAAATAATTAGCACTATATCATGTGGACATTAAAATAAATATTAATTTTACTTCTTAAATATTTGAGTGGGAAACAACCATTTATATTTAATAATAATAATTAATCATAATAAAAATGACTAACCTTTGTGGAGCTATCTTATTGTTCCATGAGTTCTGGTATTCATTCAAATGCATTTTATCTTGTAATCACCAATAATCTTAACAGACATTTATATTATTTCCTCCAATTTTGTACATAACAAAGTTCAAATTTAAACATTTTGTCCAGGGAAGTGGGTGTAGCTCAGTGGTTGAGTGCCTGCTTCCTATGTAAAAGGCCCCAGGTTTAATCTCTGGTACATTCTAAAAAATAAAATTAAACATACTATCCAAATTTATCCAACTACTAAAAATGGTTCTGTATTCAAACTCAAGAAGCCTAGACCTTAAATATATACTTTTACACTGGTACACTTTTAAAAACGAATTCTATTGCAATAAGGATTGGGAAGACAAATGCTGGTAAGAGTTCTCCAGTTTCTAAACTGAGTTTTTAGGTGAGTCACATATCTTTCTCTGGACATTAGATTTCCTGCTGGTTAATTGTGAATGTATGGATATCTCATCTGATATCTGATTTGGATTCATAAAATAAGACAGCTTACTCAGTGAAAGAAATGGGTACTATCATAATTATTATTTTTAAATCTATTATTTTAAAGTAATTTTGTCTTAATTTTAAATCCACAGATGTTTTCAAAATCATATTTCAATATGTAATCATTTCATAAATATTTTGAGAAGCTGTTCTTATGCTTTCAAGTCACTCAAGTATGGAGCAGAAGGTGAGCCACAATTTCCAAATGAAGCTAGTACTTCAGGACAACATTATGTTTGAGAAAAGTAGTTTGTCAAATTCCTGAGCCTAAAAACATTGAGACTGATTTTGCAATGGGCTAGATGTCCTGCTTCAAACCATAAAATTAATTGCTAAGAAAATTTAAACAGGACTTTAGAGTTATGCTCCCTGTCTTCCCCAAGTCTTCACATTATTTAAGCAAAATGCATTTCCTATTTCTTTTCCCAGTGTGCATAGAGATGGGGCTCACTTAACTGTTTTTACATTCTCTGTAATTTTTACATTCCATGGCATGAAGTTTAGTGGTAGTCATAAAGACACTATCCTGTGTATCCACACAATGGAGTAAGGGAAGCCTGGAATGCCTCGTGGTATAAAGCAGAAATAGAAAAGTTTGGTGAATAAAATTGATTCCATTTCCCTAGGGAATAAGCAAAATTGATTCAAAAAGTAATAGAAAATCCCTATTGACAAGTGACCAATAGGCAAGTGAATGGAGTATTTAAATTTTCTCTACAGGCTCAGGCTATTCTATATGCAATTTTTTTTCCCCCACCAAAACAAGATCCAATAGTATTTTATTGGATTTTGTATAAGTTTTCTTTTTGAGTTAAAATATTTTTAAAGAAAATTTAGATTATATAAATTTTACATCAAAAATATAGGATATTCTCATATACCCCACCCAGCTTTGCCTCCCTCACTTTCCCCCAATAACAACATCTTTCATTAGCATGGTACTTTTGTTACAATTGATGAACACATATTGAAGCATTGCTACTAAATAAGGACTATAATTTACATTATAGTTTACAATTTGCACTGCAGAATTTTGTAGGCTTTTAAAAATGTGTAATGGCCTGTATCAGCCCTTGCAATGTCATGCAGGAAAATTCCATTGTCCCCAAAGCACCAAATGTTCCACCTATTCTTCCCTCTTGCTCCCCTCAGAACTTCTGGTGGCCATTGCCTTTGTATCAATGATACAAGTTCTTCTATTGCTAGAATAATAATGTCTGCTTTAGTACAGTCACTTTCCCCACAAGGAGATAAACTCTATTTTCTTTAAAATTTCAGAAAATCCAAAATCAAAGATGACTTCTACACAATGCATTTTGTGACATTAATATAGTTGATATCCATACATTCAAAAATAATAGAAAAGTAATGTTAAAATTACTAAGATTATAGATTAAGAATTTATATGTCAATAAATGTTATCCAAATCATGTTCAGGTAGTTTAACATGAACAAATATCTTAATGTAACAGTAATATTAACTGAATAATTACATATAAATATCCCAAATATATGCAATATAAAATGTGAAACTTTAGTTCAAAAAAATTTAACTCAAATTATAAATATATAAAATGGGTTGAAGAAGATATTGCAATATATATAAATATAAAGTGATAATGTATATAAATAACAGAATACAAATAATTATTTAAATCATTAAGGAAAATTTAAACAACCTAATAGAAAATTTGTACATGAGATATTCACAGAGTGATTGTAGAAGAAATCCGAGAAAGCAAGAGTTTTTGCCTCAGTATCATTAAGAGACATGTAACTTAAAACAAATTACTTTCCACTCTTATATGTTTGGCAATAATTATTTTTGTTTATGATACTTACCAATATCACAATTGGAAGAATCAAACACAAATTGACAGTTAATGGGAGTATAAAAGTTGGGGATGCAGTTATCTGAAAGCTGAAAACTTACACTTTTCAAATATTTACTAGGGAAACTTTTGCCTCATGCACAAAGGCAGGTATTTTAAGGAGGTTAGAACTAACCAAAATATTTATAAATATAATAATCTGTATTAATACAATATAATAATTTGCAATATATAATTGCAGTAGCAATTAATTTATTAACCTATATATTACATAATGTTATGTAAACAAAGCATAAGAGAGAACATTATATTGATTTCATTTTTGACAAAGAGAACATGTTGGAACTTGTATATAGTTTAAGGACATGAAGCGCATTGGTGATATATACTAAACATCAAAAATGGTAGTATTTATTAAAGGTATGATGCCAGTTTACACATTTGTTACTTTCAATCAAGTAACAAAGAAACTAAAAAAAAAAAGATTTGCTATACCATAGCTTACAGATGAAACCCAAACATAATCCTCTTGGTAATTATCAGCCCATTACTCTCTTTGAAAATTTGAATTTATGCACAAAAGACACACTTCCTACTAGTATATCATGAGAATCCATTTGCACATTGACATACAGTTTTACTATCAAAATAATAAGAGGGAAGAGATATGAAATTTAGAGGGATTAGTGAAAAGAAAAGCTCTCTTTGTAAGTAAATGTGGTAGCTCATATTTTATTTGAAAAAGGTGCTGGACTACAGGCTCATTTCATGAGAACAAGTTTATTTTTGCAAGTCATAATTAAATTATTATATTTTGCCTTCATCTATTAGGGAAGCTTATTGTTACTACTAATTTTTTAATTCATCATGATATTGAAAGGAAAGAAAGAAATATTACCAGATTAAAGTAATAGTATAAAGGAGAAATATGAAGTCATAATCATGAGACATGTCACATTACATATTAAAATTCATGAATATGAAGCTATTTCAACAGAGAAATACCAAAGGTGCAGTAGACTAGGAATGCATATATAATATGTCTTAATATTATGTACGGCATAAGGAAAAACATATTCAAAATTAATAGACATTCCCTACCCCTTGATGGCTCTCTCATCTAATTGCTCATTGCTTTTGTGTGTTGTCTCCTTGTTTTCTCTTTAGCAGTCATTGGGAATCGAACCTGGGACATCCCATTTTGGAGGGGGGCCTTCAATTGCTTGAGCTACATCCACTCCCCATTAATAGACTTTTAATTTGTACTACTATAGGTACATGTTATCCAATTAAGCTTGAATAAAAAATAATGTGTAATAACAGCAAAAATGGTCAGCAGGATGCTAAGGCAAACAACTTCTTGCGAAGTGAAAGACTAAAGACATAATTAATCCTCCAGATCTTAGATTTACTATGACATTTGATCCAGTTTTCTTAAGGAAATGCTCAAGCTTCCTTTAAAACAGATCTCATTTCTTAATCACTTATATGTCTTCCAGGCATTAGTGGAGCTTTGGAGAATGAAAATGAAATGACAGAGATGAACTTCATTCTTCTAGGGCTCTTCAACCACACACGAACCCATCTGTTCCTCTTCTCCATAGTGCTCTTGATCTTCATCACCTTTCTAATGGGCAATGCCCTTATGATTGTTCTCATCCATGTAGACTCTACACTCCACACACCCATGTACTTCTTGCTTAGCCAGGTTTCCTTTATGAACATGATGCTGGTCTCCACAATCGCCCCCAAAATGTCATCCAACTACTTGTTGGGCACTGGATCCATCTCTCCCACTGGCTGTGGAGCACAGGTCTTCCTGTTTCTCACTCTGGGAGGGGGAAAGTGCTTCCTCTTAGCAGCAATGTCCTATGACCACTATGTGGCCATCTGCCACCCACTGCTTTACCCCATTCTAATGAATCAGAGGCTATGCTTGTTCATGACGGCAGGCTCCTGGCTTTTGGGAGAGGTTGATGGGCTTTTGCAGGCTGGTGCCACTTTGAGCTTCCCTTATGGCCACACCTGGGAAACCAATCACTTCTTTTGTGAGGCATCGTCACTTGTAAGCCTTGCTTGTGCTGACACCATGAGTTTTGAGTTTTTCATGTATGTCTGCTGCTTCCTGATGCTCTTGATCCCTCTGTCTTTCATTCTGATTTCCTATGGTCTCATCCTGTCTCCTGTGCTGTGTATGCAGTCTACTAAGGCCAGGAAGAAAGCCTTTACCACCTGCTCATCTCATTTGGCCTTTGTGGGACTATTCTATTACACCCTCATGTTCATCTACATGAGGCCCAAATCTTATCATTCTGTGGACCCTGACAAGGTGGTCTCAGCTATTTATACCATCCTCACACCTGTGCTGAACCCCTTTATATAGAGTGTGAGGAATAAAGAAGTCAAGGGGGCCTTTAGGAAGTGGCTGGAGAAACATTTTATGTGTTAGCAATATAGAGTAATAAATTTCCAAAAGGTGGCAAACAAATTGGATTCAGGTTACATTCCCAAAATGTTATTTTATTTTTCCTGTTTAACATATTTTAGTGTTTTATCATCTTCTCTTGCTCTCACTTTGTCAATATGACTGCATTGTTTTCCCAAAAGTTTTTGTTTTATGTTTGGTAAATAAATTAGAAATTATATTTGTCTTATCATACCTTGTGGTAGTATTTTTGGTATGAACTTTAGGCTTCAGCAATAAGAACTAATGATTGAGAGAATTAGTAGCACACAATGGATGAGACAGTAACCATATAATTTGTATTGTTTGATATATGATGAATACCATTAATGATGATGGGATAGATTATTCAATAACTACATAATCTGAAAATTCAATGTAGATCATAACTTCAAATAATTATGATAAAATTTGAACAAAAAAATAACCCATGTGAACATTGTATGTAAAATATATAAGGAAATAGCAGGAAATATTTTTTAAAAATGTTTGTTTGGAAGGCTTTCTAAGTCTATCTGAGATTTTAAGAATTCACTAAGTAAAAATGGAGCAGATTTGACACTATATATTTTAATTATTATGAAAATATGCATGCCACATATGAAAGGAACAAAATAGCACAAATTAAAAATAATTTAAATGTAATGAAATTAGCCATATATTTACCACATAATAGGTTTACTCATAATTGAACTTAATGGCAAAGACTGCCAAGAAACTTTTTCACACATGTTAAAATCAATAGATCAATTATTGACTTGCCCTCAATTCTTATGCAGATGAAAACAAATAATATTGTATTACAAAGAAAGCCTTACAGGAGCAGGTAATAGATCCTTTGCTCTTAAGAATGGGATGTCCTCTGAAAACTCTTAAAATCAGTACAATAAAAACTATGGGAGTTTGTTTTATTTTAATGTATAATTCAATAACACAAAGACCAACACATTTTGTTCCATAGGAGATCTGAGTTTAGAAATAAAGAAAATGTAATTAAAGTAATGACTTGCCAAAAATTCTTGACATCTTAATTTTAACAATGTGTAAAATACCACATTCCTTTCATTTAACTACTCATACTAACTCAAAATATCGTATCTGCTCTGTAAGAAGTATACAAAAACATGCCCCTCCACAGTTTCAACAAATAAAGGGTTTTTGTCCAATATGATGTATTTAAGTTGCAATACTAGACTAGAAGTTGACAGACCAACTTTCTCTTCACTAAATTAAATGAATTAGATTGGAGTAAAACTAGAGAAGTTATATATGAATGCATGATATTAAAAAAACATTAGTTTCCTTCACAATTCTTTCTAAATGCGTATCAAATAGTAAGTGACACTACAGTCCAGTCACAGTCATGGGTGGTTATATGCCTGAGCCATCCATACATTGAAAAATATTTATGTAAATATATTTGAGTGATAAATGTACACTTAAAATATAAATATATATTTATGAAATTACTTATGAACAAATATTACTCCATGAAATCACAAATTCTGAACTACAATATAGTAAAAGCATGCTTAATATATATCAGATATACATTTCATACATCTTACTTGCAAAGAATGGCTAGTTTTGATTATTTAATGTCCCTACTTATCTTTCCAAGGTGGTATTAGGTAGTTTAGAAAGTTAATTGAAGTAATAATTCTTATATAAGAGCATAATGACAAAGGTATCTGTAACATACTGTATTTTCCAAAGATTACTGCAAAATAGCACCAGCCAACAATCTCCTCTTGAACCTCACCACTCCTTATTAATATTTGAGTCCATTTTCCCTCCCATTGAACCTGGGGAGATAGGCCTTTTTGACATCTTTGTCCAGGGTAGTACAGAAGTGTTCTTATGTGATATCCATGACTAATTTGTAAAATCCAATGTATTTTCTCCTTGTTTTAATGACTGAATTACCCAATAGCTACCATGCAATTGGTAAGCTCAATCGGTTTCTGGAGAGGTCTACATGGATAGAAACTGAGGTCTCCAAACAACAGCTCACAACTGGAAACTAACACAAGTTTTCTGCCATATCTATGAGCCATCTTGATGACGGATCCACCAGCCCCCATTTGAACTACCCTAGGGATACCATGTAATACAGAAGTGAGCTGCAGTGAGCCCTGTCCAAAATGCTGATTCTTGGACAAAATAAATAATCATTGCTGTTTTAAGTCACTCTGTATTAAAGTGGCTTGCTGTGCATGAATAGTAGCTAGAACATATTTAGGTTTCCGGAATAGGTGTATAATCATAATTAATACTAATAACATGTGATATTTACATTAGGATCAGGTGGCTGGCAGAATGCCGAAGGAACTCAGAGAAACTTAGCAGAAATGAACCAAAAGGATATAAGGATACTGTTTGTAAGAACTCAATGATTAAGCTAAGTAGATTTCAAGACAGAATGTTGAAAATGCCACCTGGTTCTTCATTCCATTGCCTTTCTTTATAGATGAGAGGAAAATAATATATGTATATGTTAGAAAGGAGCCAGGAGTTTCTGGTTCAAGAATGAAGCTCTTTCTATAAAAAAGTCTTATATTGAGAAAGGATTATATCAAATATTAGTTGAGGATGCATAACCATGTGTTAAGACTTCTCAACAATTTTAGACAGTGATTTATAAAATCTTACAACAGAAAAAGACTCTCTTTGAATCTTAACGGCAGGCCTTGCAGATTCTCACAAAAACATGAGTTCAAAAGAATGTTTAAAGTGTTGTAGTGGAGCAGCTTTGCAAGTATCCAATGGTAGGGAAGGATTTATCTCAAGGAAGATTTTAATTCTGGTTTTGTCTAAGGATGTGAACTCAAATAAGCTTCCAAGAAAACCTATAATGCTTGAACCATCAGATAGGATTAAGTCCTAAATAGATTGAGATGTTTACTCAGCTGAAAAAAGATCTTTCAGAATTGCTGAGCATCAGGGAGTGATTGCCTCCAATGTTCCCCCTTCTGAATGGAGATGTCTTTACAGGGGACTTACTAGGACAGTTACATAACCACCATGTTATTCTATTTAGTTCATTTCAGTGAGACCATATAATATTTTCCTTTTGTGTTTGGCTTATTTCACTCGACATAATATCATCAAGGTATATCCATTTTCTCATATGCTTCCACAGTTCATTTCTCCTCGCAGCTGAGTAGTATTCCATTGCATGAATATACCACATTTTGTTTATCTATTCATTGGCTGATGGGCATGTGGCAGTTTGAGATTATTTATGAATCTCAAAAAAAAAAAAAAAAAGAAATATTGTGTTTGTAAACTATTCCTCTGGATGTTATACACTTTGATTGTATTAAGTTCAGTGAGAATTCTTTGGTTAAGTGTGCTTAATAAAATCAATGTAGGGCTTCATTTGGGCTACATCAGTAAGGCATAACTCAAGTTGAGTCCCTTCCGCCATGGGGGGCCAAGATAAATAGACACTCACTCAAGAATACACAAGAAGAGAGATGAGCAATTCACATGATAGTCTGCAGCTGACCTTGGGAAGAGAGTTAAGACTATTATATGAAGCCCTGAGAGACAAGTCCTAAGCCAGCCCAAAACTGAGCTTGGGAAGCAGATGGGCCCACAAAACTTCAAGAGGAAGGGGAAGCCCAGGGAGGAGAGACAAGGCAGAGGTTAGTGATTATCTGGCTTCAAAATATGGCAACTGAATTTGTTACAAAGCAACCTCAAGTTGGACTTTTAGGGATTGTAACTGTAAGCTTTGAACCCTATACACTTTATAAAAGCCAACAGATTTCTGGTACTTTGCATCAACACCCCTTTGGCAATCTAATATGGGACACTTAGGTTATTTCCATTTTTTAACAATTGTGAAAAATGTCATTATGAACATTGGTGTACAAATGTCTGTTGAAGTCCTTCCTTTCAGTTCTTTTGAATGTATTAGTAGTAATGGGATTGCTGAATCATAAGGCAGTTCTATATTTAGCTTCCAGTATTTTCCATAGAGGTGCACCATGCTATATTGCCACCAACAATAAGGGAGTTCTCTTATTTCTCCAAATCCTCTCCAGCATTTGTAGTTTTCTTGATATTTTATTGACAGTTTTGTTCAACATTTAATAGATAATAGTTGACACATTCCAAAAATTTATAACAATATGCATTCCCACCGGAAATGTATAAGTTACTTTTTCCTTATACTTCCATTAAACTTGGATACTGTAAATAGTTTAATTTTTTTTTCAATTTTATTGATACCTAATAATAAAGCATAAATCCATCCAAAGAGTGTACTCAGGAGTGTTTGGTGTAATCACATGTTTGTGCATTCATCCCCCCAATCACTCCCAGAGCACTTTCATTATTCCAATAATAATAATAAACAAAAACAAACAAGACTCATCATGTACATGGTGCACATTGCTACTATTCATTTTCCTTCTCTCTAATATAGTTGTTTTTATATTTTCTAAAAACCATCTTATTTATGCAATATCATCCATGTTCATGTTTTACATGAAGTTTTAGTATCTTATACAGTTCCATGCTACAGTTTTTAGCTTTCCGTCTAGTAATGTTTTAATAATAGCACTCTATAAAGTGTGAAATGATAACTCAGTATAGTTTTGATCTGCATTTCCCTAATAGCTAGTGATGCTGAACAGTTTTCATGTGTTTCTTTGCCATTTGTATTTCTTCTTTGAAAAAATGTCTAATCAGGGCTTTTGTACATTTTAAGTTGGTTTTCTTGTCTTTTTTTTTTTCCTTGTTATGAAGTTTATTTCAACAGTGACAAATAGATCATAAAAGTTTTCAGAGATGAACAAACAAACAAAATCTTCCAAACAGATCACAAACAAGGGAACATATATCAGAATGGTATCAGACTATATCAGCTTTTTATGCCAGACAACATGCTTTCAATTCCTTTAAGAGAAATCAAATTTGAATTTAGAGTTCTATATTCAGGTAATAAGACACTTTCAGATATGCACAATTTCAAAAATTTTACTTCCCATGTATACTATTCTTAGAAAACTGCTGGAGGATATGCTATTGTAAAAGGGGTGAATAAACTAAGAACGAGGATGGCATAGAATTGAATTGTGTGATCTCTTTATATAACATTCCTAACAAACCATTGAAGGGTATGTAATTTCCAATATTGTCTTCCATTGGGTAGGCTTCCTTATGATTTTCTTGAAAAAGTTGTTTGAAACACAGAAGTGTTACATTTTTTTAAATAATTGTTTTAAATTAAAAGAAGTTTTAGATTAATGTTACATAAAATATGTAAGGGATTTCCATATGCTCTATTCCCTGCCCCTCCCACACTTTCCCACATTAAGCATTAATGTGGTGCATTTGTTACAATTGATGAACACATACTGAAACATTGGTAATAACCAAAGACTATAGTTTGCATTATATCTTATACTCTTTCCCACTCAATTTTGGAAGTTATGAAAAAATATACAGTGGCTTGTATCCATCACTGCAATGTCATGCAGGACAACTCTAAAGAGGGAACACCTGGTCTTCCCTCTTCCATCACTCATAACCTTAGAAGACCACTGCCTTTATATCAATGATAAGAGTTCTTCCATTGCTAGAATAATAATTCTACAATAGAATAAAAGTAATTCTATTTTAGTCCATTGTTCATTCCCTAATCTTGAGGGTTTTGGGATGGTGATGCCCACCCTGATTCACATTGAGAGAGAGCTCAAATCACATGGATCAGATGGATGGAACTATCTTGCTTGCATTTGCAGATACTCTCTGTTCCTTGGGATGGGTGTTGGCCATCATTATATCCTTGATAGTTGTCCTAGGTGAGTCTGATGAAGTGGAGAGTAAATGTTGCAACTCTGCTGAAATTCAGGGCTCAACTGGCACATGGACAGACCAAAGATTTAAGTCTCTGGGACATACATTTATAAAGTATAGTGCAAATTGTAGGTTCAAAAACAATGGGCAGCATAGCCAGGTGTAAAGAAACTATAAATGAATCTAACTTTGTTACACAAGGGAGCATGAATTCCAAAGTAAGGCCCACTGGCAGGGTGCTGAATTCCTGAACTATCTATCCTGCTTAGAGTTTCTGGATGTCTCTAGTGCCCTTATGAGCCCTGGTATTTGATGCACTGTTTACTGTGGCAGTCAATGAGATCCTGCTGAGACTTGTGTAAGTGTAACCTCTGAGATGACCTCACAACTCACTTTGAAACCTCTCAGCCATAAAAACTCATTTGTATTTACTATTTCCTCTTTGGTCAAAACCTTTTTTCAGATGCATTGCTTGTTGGTGCTTGGTAACAATCCTTTGGTGCCAGGGAGGCTCATCTCCAGGAGTCATGTCCCATGCTGGAGGAAATTAGTACATTTATATGCTGAGTTTGGTTTAGAGAGAGGCCACATTTGAGCAACAAGGAGGCCCTCAGGAGGTCACTCTTCTGCATTATATAATATAGGCTAAGTTTCAGTTTCACAAGAGAAACTTCATAGGTACAATCATCAATATCAAAGGCTTGACATAATGGTCTGTTTTCTTTCACTAAGCACTGTTCTTAGACTGCTGGATCCTTGCTGCCTATTAAAGAATGTAGCAGAAGTCTCCAGGATGTAATTAATATTCTTTTGGTTATTGTGTGGATCTCCATCCACTGAGACAATGCCCCATGAACACTTGAACATATTCATATGCCTTAGAGTCATGCACCAGGTGAACCTCTTTCCGTGCATACCCCATCACTGACACCCTGCATCAGTGATCCTCCTCTGCCAATGTTGTGACCCTTCTGTAACCCAAACCTCTTCAAAACAGAAGCCAATAAAACAACCAAATAAAATTAATAAGAAAATGAAATAATTTTAAAAAGGAACCAAAATTTACAAAAATTTAAAATATGAAAATTTTTTTAAAAAATTAGACACTGTGTCTTTAATCACTGTAAGATCTATTTTCTTATGTATAAAGTGTAATTTTCTTCCATATATCCCACCACTGTCTTTTTTTTTTTTTTCATTTTATCTTCAAAGGAGTTTTAGGATACAGAAAAGTCACAAAAAGTATATAGAGGATTCCATATATGCTACACCCTCCCCGTTTTCCTTTCTCCCCTATTTTTTTTTATTGTGGGAAAAATCACATTTTTCACAATACATACAAATATTTGTAAAATGATATATAAATACATATGCATATATATGCATTTGTTTACATAAATGTTATTATATATATATATATGTATTTTTAAAGGTGCTAAGATTACTTAATATTACTCAGAAATTACAGGGATTCCCATGTTCCCCACCTCCCACACCTCCAACAACATCCCACACCACCATCCTTCATCCATGTGACACAACACCTGCAATGGATACACACATCCTGGGGCCTTGCCACCGAGCATGGACCATAGATCACATATAGACCACACTGTCTCCCACACAGTTCTGCATGGTATATGCTGATGTAAAATGGCCTACATCCGTCACCGCAATGCCACTCAGGACAACACCCAAGTCCCCAAAAAGCCCCTGTATTTCAACTGCCCCTCCTCTCCCTGCCCCAAAAATGTCCAGTGGCCACTGGCTCCACCACACTGTTACAATTTCTTCCATTGCTTGAATCATAATTTGTCTACAACAGAACACCACCAAGTCCACTCTAGTCCACAGCTCCTCCCCCAATCCTGAGGGGACTGGGATGGTGATGTCCACTCCACCTCCATGTGAGAGAGGGCTTATATCCCATATATACGGTGGATGGGATTATCCTGCCTGCAGCTGCAAGCCCTCTCCATTCCCTGGGATGGCTGTTGCCCATCGTCATCTCCTCGCCAGACCACTTGGATGAGTCCATTGAGCTGTAGGGTAGGAGTTGCAGCTCCACCGAGATTCCAGGCAAAGCTGGCACATAGGTAGGCCAGAGGCTTCAGTCTCTGAAAGTACACCTAACAACTCCAGCGTCACATATAGGTTTGAATAGAAGGGACTGATGGACGATGTGCAGGGAGGACTTATTTGAGTCCAACTCTGTCACTCTCGTGAGCACAGATTCCAATGAAGAGCCCACTAATTAGGCATCAATCTCTGGGACTATCCCCACTATATAGGACCTGGGGGTTTCCAGAGCCTCAGGGGTCCCTCTGTGTGGGGTGATATCCACTTTGGTCTTCTATGAGATCCTACTGAGGTGTGCGTAAGCATTACCCTTGGGATGACCTCCCGACTCTCTTTGAAGTCTCTTAGCCATGTGAACTCATTTTTCTTTACCCTTTCCCTCTTTTATTCAAGGTCTTTTTCCAATCGTGTTGCCCGTTGGCACTTGGTATTAATCCCTCGTTGCCAGGGAGGCTCATTCCCGGGAGTCATGTCTCACGTTGGGGGGAGGGTAGTGCATTCATATGCTGAGTTTGGCTTAGAGAGATGCCACATTTGAGCAACAAGGAGGCTCTCAGGTGGCAACCCTTAGGCACCCCATAACAGTGGTCTAAGTTTCAATTAGAAGAACAAATACTCATAGGGCTAGTCCTCAATAACAAGAACCCATCAGTGGGCCATCCTCTTTTACCAGACACTGCCTCTGCACTCAGGGGACTGTTGTTCCCTTGGGGGATGTAGCAGAGCTCTCCAGGCTGGGAATTCTGATTCCCTCATTTATTGAGTAATTGTCTACCCACCATGACCATGCCCCATCCCTTGATCATTTGAACAATTTTATATATCTTTCATGTATATTCAGATGGACTTACTCCCATGGATCCCCCATCCCAGACAACCCCCACCAATAATCCACTGCAGCCCCCCTTGTATCCCTTCTGTGATCTAAACCTTCCCTGAACATGAAGCCTATATAATAACAAAATACAATTAATAGGAAAAAGAAATAATAATGATAAGCTTAAATGCAAGCGATAAGTACAAGGAAGCTCAGAAGAAGAAAAAGGAAACTAAACTAAAAAAATATATAATTAGTGGATTGGGACATTTGAAAAAAATGGAAAAAAAAAACAAAAAAAAATCCTTTTTTAAAAGAAATTATTCTTTTTTCCTTTTATCACTGTGTTATCAGATGTCCAGTGTACCGTGACATTCCCCAGTGTTTCCCAAATTTCAATTTAATTTTCAAAGAAGTTTTAGGTCACAACAAAGTCACCCACAGAATACTAGAGACTCCCACCTACCCAACCTCCCTCCCCATTCCCCACCCCATATTAAAACCTTTATTTATTTATTTACTTTGGATGTTAGCATTGTTATAACTGTTATACAGATAATAAGATGTAGCAACTAAAAATTGTCAATGGTTTACAGAATGGTTTACAATTTAGACTGTACAGTTTAATAATTTTGATGATATTTACTATGCCCTGTGTCCATTATTGTAAGGTAATGAAGAATATTTCCCATGACCACTAAATAGCCCATTTGATCTTTTCTGTTCCTTCCTCCCCACCCCCTGGGGCATATGACTCTTCCCTGTCTTGGCTCATTGGATGACAAGATTCATAGTTACATGCCCTGGGTATTCTAACCTGCCCTTTCTAATCTACCCACCTGTTAATCCTGCACCACCAAATCTCTACCCACATGTCCTGTCCTTCAATATGCAACTATACTCTTTCAATTTACCATAGATTATGTCCGTATGGGTGATGGCTCGCAACCTACCCTTCTCTCTGTTTCTCCCTTGTTAGCCTATCTTTCAGTCAGTGGTTCTCAGAAACTGTTAACTTTCCTCAGTTCAAATCAATGAGGTCATAAACTGTTCATCCTTCAATGCCTGGCATGCTTCACTCAACATAAGGTCTTCAAGATTCATCCATGTTATTCCATGTCTTAGCACTTTATTCCTTCTAACAGCTGAGTAAGATTCCATTGTATGTATGTACCACATTTTGTTTATCCATTCATCTGTTGATGGGCACCAGGGCTGATTCCAAATTTTGGCAACTGTGAACAATGCGCTATGAACATTGGTGTGCATATATCTGTTCGTGCCTTTGCTTTCAATTCTTCTGGGTATATACCCAGTAGTGGAATTGCTGGATCATATGGAAGATCTATTGTTAGTTTTCTGAGGAATCACCAAACTGTCCTCCACAGTGGCTGGACCATTCCACAATCCCACCAGCAGTGGATGAGGGTTCCTATTCCTCCACATCCTCTCCAACACTTATATTCTGCTGTTTTTTTAATAGCTGCCATTCTGATGGGTGTAAGATCGTATCTCATTGTGGTTTTGATTTGCATTTCCCTAATAGCTAGTGATGTCGAGCATTTTTTCATGTGCTTTTTAGCCATTTGTATTTCTTCCATGGAGAAGTGTCTTTTCAGGTCACTTGCCCATTTTTTCAATGGGTTGTTTGTCTTTTTATTTTCGAGGTGTAGGATTTCTTTATATATGCAGAATATTAGGCTGCTATCAGATGTATGGTTGCCAAATATTTTCTCCCATTGGGTAGGCTGCCTTTTTATTTTCTTAATAACATCCTTTGAGGTGCAGAAGTTTTTAATTTTTATGAAATACCATTTATCTATTTTTTCTCTTGCGGCTCGTGCTTTGGCTGTGAAGTTCGTGAAAACATTTCCTATTACAAGGTCCTGTAGATGCTTCCCTAAATTATCTTCACGGATCTTATATTTAGATCTTTGATCCATCTGGAGTTGATTTTTGTATAAGGTGTGAGATGGTATTCTTCTCTCATACTCTTGGATATGGATATCCTGTTCTCCAAGCACCACTTGTTAAAGAGGCCATTCTCTCCCAACTGAGTGGGCTTGGTGGCCTTCTCGAATATCAGATGACGGTATATGCGAGGATCTATATCAGAACACTCAATTCAGTTCCATTGGTCAGTAGGTCTATCCTTGTGCCAATACCATGCGGTTTTGATCACTGTAGCTTTGTAGTATGTTTTAAAGTCAGGTAATGTGATACCTCCAACTTCATTTTTATTTTTAATATGTCTTTGGCAATTCAGGGCCTCTTACTCTCCAAATATATTTTGTGGTTAGTTTTTCCAGTTCCTTAAAAAATATAGTGTTGATTTTTATTGGGATTGCATTAAATCTGTAGATTAGTTTGGGTAAGATAGACCTCTTGATGATGTTTAGTCTTCCTATCCATTAACAGGGAATATTTTTCCATTTATTTAAGTCTTCTTTGATTTCCTTTAACAGTGTTGTGTAGTTTTATGTATATAAGTCCGTTACATCTTTAGTTAAATTTATTCCTAGGAATTTGATTCTTTTAGTTACTATTGTAAATGGTATTTTTTTCTTGATTTCCTCCTCAGATTGCTCATTATTGTTGTACAGAAATGCTACTGATTTTTTGACCATTGATATTGTAGCCTGCAACATTACTGAAGTGATTTATAAGTTCTAGAAGCTTTGTTGTAGATTTCTCAGGAATTTCTATTTATAGGATCACGTCGTCTGCGAATAATGAAATTTTCACTTCTTCCTTTCCATTCTGGATGCCTTTTATGTCCTGTTCTTGCCTCAGTGCTCCTACAAGTACTTCTAAGACAATGTTAAATAGGAGTGGTGATAGAGGGCATCCTTGTCTTGTTCCCGATCTCAGAGGGAAGGCTTTTAGGATTTCATGATTGAAAATGATGTTGGCTTTGGGTTTTTCATATATACGCTTTATCATATTCAGAAAGTTTCCTTCTATTCCTATCTTTTGTAGTATTTTTATCAGGAAAGAGTGCTATATTTTGTCAAATGCTTTTTCTGCGTCTATAGAGATGATCATGTGATTTTTTTCTTTCAATCTGTTTATGTGGTGTATTTCATTGATTGATTTTATTATATTGAACCATCCTTGCATACCTGGGATGAAACCCACTTGGTCATGGTGTATAATCCTTTTGATATGTTGTTAAATGTGATTAGCCAGTATTTTGTTGAGGATTTTAGCATCTAGGTTCATTAGAGAAATTGGTGTGTAATTTTCCTTTCTTGTGGTATCTTTGGTTGGTTTTGGTATTAGGGTAATGTTGGCATCATAGAATGAGTTAGGCAATATTCCTTCTACTTCTATTTTTTGGAAGAGCTTAAGCAAAATTGGTGTTAGCTCTTTCCAGAATGTTTGGTAAAATTCAGCTGTGAAGCCATCTGGTCCTGGGCTCTTCTTATTTGGGAGATTTTTGATGACTGAGTCTATGTCTTTACTTGTAATTGGACTGTTGAGTTCATCAATTTCTTCTTTCATCAATGTAGGCTGTTTGTGAGTTTCTAGAAATTTGTCCATTTCCTCTAAATTATTATTCTTATTGGCATATAATTTTTCATAGTATCCTCTTATGATACTCTTTATTTCTGTGGGGTCAGTAGTGATATCCCCTTGCTCATTACTTATTTTGTGTATTTGAATCTGTTCTCTCTTTTTCCTTGTTAGTCTTGCTAAGGGTTTGTCAATTTTATTGATCTTCTCAAAGATCCAGCTTTTGGTTTTGTTCATTGTATCTAGTGATTTCTTATTCTCTATTTCATTTAGTTCTGCTTGAATCTTTGTTGTTTCCTTCTTTCTATTTCCTTTTAGTTTAGTTTGTTGTTGTTTTTCCAGTTCCTCCAAGTGTGCAGTTAGGTCTTCAATTTTAGCTCTTTCTTCTTTTTTAATATATGAATGTATGGCTATGAATTTCCCTCTCAGGACTACTTTTGTTGCATCCCATAGGTTTTTATATGTTGTGTTGTCATTTTCATTAGTTTCAAGGTAGTTGCTGATTTCTTATGAGATTTCCTCCTTGACCCACTCTTTGTCTAAGAGTGTGTTGTTTAACTTCCATATCCTTGTGCCTAACCTGTTTCTCTGGCCCTTAGTGATTTCCAATTTCATTCCATTGTGGTCAGAAAATTACTTTGTATAATCTCAATCTTTCTGAATTAATTGAGAGTTGTTCTGTGGCCTAGCATGTGGACTATCTTGGAGTATGTTCCATGTGCACTCGAGAACAATGTAAATCCTCCTGTATTTGGGTGTAGTGTTCAGTATATGTCTATTAAGTCCAGGTCTTCTAGTGTATTGTTGAGAGTCTTTGTTTCTTTAGTGATTCTCTGTCTAGATGTTCTGTCTAATGATTATAATGGTGTGTTAAAATCCCCTGCTATAATTGTAGAGGCCTTTATTTCTTTACTTAGTTTTTCCAAAGTTTGCTTCATGTATTTTGAGGAACCCCGATTAGGTGCATATATGTTTATGATTGTTCTCTCTTCTTGAGAGATTACCCTTTTACTAATATATAGTGTCCATCTTTGTCTCTTATAATAATTTTGCATTTAAAGTCTATTTTGTCTGATATTAGAATAGCTACTCCTGCCCATTTTTGGCTCTTGTTAGCTTGTAAAATGGTTTTCCAGCCATTCACTTTAAGCCTCCATGAATCCCTGGGTCGAAGGTGAGTTTCTTGTAGACAGCAAAGAGATGGATCATATTTTCTTATCCATTCTGCCAATCTGTGTCTCTTGATAGGTGAATTTAGTCCATTAATTCAGTGTTATTACTCGTAACGAATTTCTTACTTCAGCCATTTTTCTTTGGTTTAATATATGTCACATATTATTTTGTTTTTGTTTTTTGTCTTGTTAGTTGCTTTTAAACTCTTCTCCAACTCTCTCTCCCTTGTTTTTTTCCTTTCAACTCGTAGAACTTCCTTTAGTGTTTCTTGAAGTGCAGGTTTCTTATTGACATACTCTCTTAATTTCGGTTTATCTGTGAATATTTGAATCTCTCCATCATTTTTGAATGCCAGTTTTGCTGGGTAGAGAATTCGTGGCAGGAAGTTTTTTCTTTTAGTATTTTGACTATGTCATACCACTGTCTTCTTGCCTCCATAGTTTCAGCTGAGAAATCAGCACTTTATCTTATTGTGCTTCCCTTGTATGTGATGGTTCTCTTTTCTCTTACTGCCTTGAGTATTTTCTCTTTGTCTTAAGCATTGGACATTTTGACAAGTATATATCTTGGAGTTGGCCTGTTGGGATTTATACTGTTTGGGTGTGCTTTGCTTCCTGGATCTGCACATCCATCTCTCAATAGGGTAGGGAAGTTTTCAGCCATTATTTCCTTCAACACTTCTTCTGTTCCCTTTACCTTCTCTTCTCCTTTTGGGATGCCCATAATGCGTTTGTTTATGCATTTTGTGTTGTCAGTTAATTCCCTGAGTCCCTGCTGGATTTTTTTCTCTCTTTTTGTCTATTTGTTCTACTATCTGTTTGATTTCAGATGTATTGTCTTCCACATCACTAAATCTTTCTTCTGCCTGTTCAAATCTGCTGCTATGTGAATCCAGCGTCTTTTTTATTTCTTGGATTGTGCCATTGGTCACCATCATATCCATTATCTTTTTGGGAGTGTTTACAATTTCTTCAGTATATTCTCCCAGTTTCTTCTTTATATTCTTAATCTCTTCCTTCATTTCTTTAAGTTGTTTCATGATATTTGTTTGGAAAGCTTTGATTAGTTGTTCAAAGTTCTGCTTCACTTCCTGGTTTTTAGTTTGTTCATTCGATTGGTCCATGTTTCCTGTTTCTCAGTGTGGTTTGTAATTTTTTGTTGCCCTGTAGTCATCATTTTATCTTGATGGATTTAATCAGTTCATTAGCTTCTCTCTCTGCTCTAGAGTTTTATTTAGCTGGTGGTTCTGTGTGTATGTAAAGTTTTCTCTTTGATACTTTTTCTTCTCATTTTATTTCCTTGCTTCTTTCTATGTTCCCTTGAAGGCAAAAGATTAGGGCTGGAGGAATCAAAAGATGTGAGAAAGGAAATAGGATAATAGTAATATTGATAAAAGTTGGAAGAGGGGCCAAATAAGACTTAATGAAGTGAATATTTAACTCATGTAGGCAGTGTAGAGTAATAGGAAAGAAAGTGGAGTACCTAAAATGGCCTGGGAAACCAATTAGAGGAATATATATATAATGATTTAGAAGGCTAGAATTATGAGGAGGGAGAGAAAGAGTTAAGAAAGGGTTAAAAGGAAAGAGTTAGTATTAATAAAGAAAGAAGAAAACAAAATAGAGGAAATAGAAATTGACACTCTTGAGTTGTGGACGTATGGAAAAAATGTGGTATTTAATAGCCACAACAGAAAGCAGAAGGCATAAAGATGAGGGAGGGATAAGAGATAATTTGGAATACACAATCAATATATAGGGAGAATGGGAAATTACTGAAGAAGAAGCACAGCAAAGAAGAGAGAAACTAGGAGCACCTAATTTTAAAAAAATGAAAGAAAGAAGAAAAGGGGCAGGAAAGAGGAAAGAAAAGCAAGAGACAACAAATAAACAGAGAAAAAGCAAACAACCACACCAGCAAGCAGTCAAACAAAGCTAAGGGGGATCAAGATTCCCTGGGGTCCCATGGATCCTCTCAGCCTGATTGTGTTTATCAAACAATTTCCCCTCAGGGTTTTTATAAGCAGGTCCTGAAGCAGCTTTTGGCTATTAAACTAAATTAAAAAGAATTTATTTTTCATTTATTAAAGTGACTGTTTTATTTATTTATTTTTTTTTTGGCGTAATACAGGACCAAAAATAAGTCCTTCTCTAGACCACCCCTCTCATGGAGTGGACCTTAACAGGGCTCGTGGAACCTAATCAAGCACTTCCCAATTTCTGGATTCCCCAGGGATGCACTTTCTCCCCTATTAACAAAATTTTACTTGCAGATGGTACATTTCTTACAATTGAGCTACAAATATTGAAACATTGCTACTAACCGTGGTTGATGGTTTACACTATGGTTTACATTTTGGCTCTTACATTTTAAATGTTTTCATGAAATTTGGAGTTTCCTGTATCCATTATTGCAAGATCATGCTGTACAATTTGAATGCCCTAAATATGACATATGATCCAGCAATCCCATTGTGGGTATATTTCTAGAAGAATTGAAAGCAGTGACATAAACAGATATATGCACACAATGTTCATAGAAGTATTATTCACTACTGCCAAAAGTTGGAAACAATCCATATGTCCATCAACAGATGAATGGGTCAGCATGCAGTGGTATATTCATACCATGGAATATTATTCAGCTGTAAGAAGGAATTCAGCATTAACACATGGGATAACAAGGATGAATCTTAAAGACCTTATGTTGAGTGAAGTAAGCCAGGCACTGAAGGGCAAATATTATATGACCACACTGATATGAATTAAGCAAATTGAGCAGATTCACACAGCTAGAGTCCAGAAGATGGGTTTAAAGGAGAAAGAAAGGGAGTAGAGGGTGGTGAGAAAATGCCCATGTGGCAAAATCTATGACAATGTGGAAGGGTGTAGTTAAGGAGTGGATGAGTGTGACAGTGGTGTAGTGATGCTATTGGATGTATGAGGGAGATTAGTGTGGGTGTGCTGGGTTGGAATATCTATGGAACTGGGGAAAGTTCAAGGAAGTAGCAGGTGATCTCTGGGGATTTGCAGGTCTGGTCTGTGTTTAAAACAACAATGTTGAGAATGTTCTTTTGGACAAATACAGCAGGGGAGTGTTATTGGTGTAGGCTGTTGCATGTAGGGCAGTATAAGGGACAAGCCAGAACTGGGGTAGGCTTCTACGGAATACATAAGTGTTCATCGTCTCATAGTGTGTTATATCAATGGGTGGAGACCCACACAACAAATAAGAAAACATCAAATGCCCATCCTGGGGAGTCCTGCTATGTTCTTAATTAGAGGGAAAGAATCCCTCAAAAATGTAGGCAGTGTCTATTAAAAGAAAACAGACCGATATGTCAATACCTCCATATTAATGCAAGTAATTATGAATCTCATTCTTGAAAAATTGAAACTTAGCTGTTATCATAGGTTCTGAGGGGAAGGGGAGGTAAGAATAGAATAGATGGGATGTAGAGCATTTTTAGGGCAAAAGTGTTTAATTTTTAGGAGATCTCACTTATCTATTTTTTTTTTCCTTGCTTATGCTTTGGGTGTAAGGTTTAAGAAACCTCTGCCTACCACAAGTTCTTGAAGTTGTTTCCCTATATTTTCTTCTCAGAGTTTTATGGTTGTAGATTAAATATTTATGTCTTACATCCATTTTGAGGACATTATGTTGAGTGAAATAACCCAAGAACAAAGGTCTAATATTTTTTGTTCTCACTAATATGAAGTTAAGATAATGAGTAACCTCATGGGGGTAAATTCTAGAATACATATTACTAGGAGATAAAATGTGCATTAAGAGTGGAAGCTAATGCTTGATATATGTAGAATTTTTAATGAGCCTTATTTTTAAAATAGGAAAAATGAATAAAGGTTATGGTAACACATTATATTGAGTATAAGTAACACTGCTTACTTATAAATATGATTGTGGCTGAAAGGGGTAGTCTAGGGATGTAAATGTCAGTTGAATGGAAACTAGAGGATAATCTAGGAATTGTACAGCATCCTGATTTTGTTGAAGGATGAGGACTCAGGTTAATAGTATAAACCTAAGAATGGTCTTCTATTACAAATTCTTAGAAGTATGGTGATAGATGGGCAAATAGCAACTAATGGAATAGTTTACCACAATATTGTAATATTTCTGCAACAATGGAAAGAAGATAGTCTTTCAATTCTAAAGTTTAACAATAGTGGGGTATAAAGAGGTATGGAATTTCTCCTTCTGGAGTAATGAAAATGTTCTAAAATTGAGGAATTGAGGGTAGCTCAACTTTGCGTTGAAAATGAAAACTACTTTGAATGGATTGTACAAGGCATGGAGGTATATAACACAGTGAATCCTGTTGTGGATGATGGAATGTGATTAACAGGACAAATATGAGACTGTTCTCATGTGAACTATAACCAATATGTCATACTGGGAATTAATAATAGGGTGGGTTTGGGGTAGTATGCACCAAATGTAAGATATGGACTATAATTAGTAGTAATATTTTGATGATGCTCTTTCATCATATGTAACAAATATTCCAGAACAATGCAAAGTTTTGGTGGGAAAATGGGAGTCCTGTATGCTATGAATGTTTGTTTTGTTATTTCAGAACTTTTATTATATACATTGTTTATGTATTTTCTTGTATGCATGATAAACTTCAGGGAATTTTTTTTAATTAAAATAAATCTCTTGACTATAGATGTGAGGGATGATTTCTGAATTTTATTCAATTCCGTAGGTCAATCTATCTAAATTTATGCCAGTACCATGCCATTTTTACCACTCTGTGTAAGTAATATGCTTTAGTATCCTTTTTTATTTTTTTAAATAAACTGATTACGTAAATATTACACAGAAAATATAGGGGATTCCCATATGAACTGCTCCCTAGTCTTCCCACATTTTCCCACATCAACTACATCCTTCATTAGTGTGGTTCATTTGTTAAAATTGATGAACACATCTTGGAGCATTGCCGCTAATTGATAATTATAGTTTACATTATAGTTTACACTCTCCCACACATTTTTGCAAATTATTACAAGATATACAATGACCTGTATCTGTCATTGCAATGTCATTCAGGATAATTCCCAGGTCCTGAAAATGCTCCCAAATTACACCTATTCTCCATCTCCCTCCCCTCAGAACTTCCAGTGGCCACTACCTCTACATCCATGATAAAAGTGGTTCCATTGCTAGGATCACAACACATCTACTGTAGAACAACTGTAAGTCTACTCTAGTCCATCATCCATTCCCCAATCCTGAGGATTATGTAATAGTGATGCCCACTCCACCTCTAATTGAGATGGGGCTAAGATTCCATGGGGCAAATGGTTGGGACTTTCTTGCTTGTAGTTGTGGACTCTCTCTATTCCTTGAGATGAGTGTTGTCAGTCATGATAAGTTTGTTAGTTGTTCTGGGTGAGTAAAATGAACTGGAGAGTAGGTGTTGCAAGTTTGTTGAGATTCAGGGCCCAAATGGCATATGGACAGCACAAAGATTTAAGTCTCTTGGACATAAAACTATCAACTCTAGTACTAAATATAGGTTCAAATAGAGGGCATCAGAGCCATTTGTAGGGAATACACACCTTAGTCCAACTCTATCACACTGGGGAGTGTAAATTCCAAAGTAAGGCCAGAATACATGGAACACAGGATATTTTGGGGGTGATGCAATTGTTCTACATAATCCTGAAGGATGGATATGGACCATGTCAAACTTCATAAAAAAATATAAAAGTGTACAGTCCAAAATGTAAATCACAATATAAGTCATTGACCATGGTTAGTAACAATGTTTCAATATTTATACATCAACTGTAACAAATTACCATCCATGTGTAAAATGTGATTAATAGGGGAAAAAGAAAAGAGAGAGGACGTTGGGTATATGGGAATCACCCATATTCTGTACGTGAATTTTCAGTAACCTAAAGCTACTTTGAAGACAAAATAAAAGAAAAAAGACATTGGGTGAATGAATGGAAGCAAATGTCACTATACATACGAGACAATAGATCTTACAGTAATGAAAGACAATGTTATTCTTTTTAATTTTATATATTTTTTATTTCAAAGTTAATTTTTTTATATTTTATTATTTTTAAAACCATCATTATTATAACATTTTCCTAATAATTTTATTGGTTATTTTGTTGGCTTCAATTTGAAGAAGTTTTGGATCACAGAAGGGTTACAACTGTGACAGGGAAGGATCATTGGTGTGGTGTATCAGAGTGGGGGATGCATGGGTGGAGGTTCACCTGGGCTTACCTGTATAAATGTGTTCAAATGTTTATGAGGCATTTTCACAGTGGGTGGAGATTCACAAAATAACCAAAAGAATATCAAATTGCCATCCTGGGAAGCTCTGCCACATTCTCTAATTGGACAGCAAGAATCCTTAATTACAGGGGCAGTGACAACTAAAGGAGGATGGACCATTGATGGGCCCTTGATTGTGATGACTGTACTTAAGAATCTTTATTTTTGAAATCAAAACTTAGAGTAATATTATAGAGTGTCTAAGTGTTACCTCCTGAGAGTGTCCTTTTTGCTCCAATGTGGCCACTCTCTAAGTTAGAACTCAGCATATAAATGCATTAACTTCCCCCAATGTGGGGCATGACACCTAGGGAACACCCTTCCTGGCACAGAGGGATTACTACTAAGAAACAACTAGAAATGCAACTGGAAAAAGACATTGACCAATGGGAGAAAAGGTAAAGATAAATGTGTTTATATGGCTAAGAGACTTCAAACTGAATTGGTAGATTATTTCAGAAGTTATGCTTATATATGTTTCAGCAGCAACTCATTGACTCAAATAGTAAATATTACCAGAAATAGTGAGACTCTTGAGGGCTCTGTAGACATCCAGACACTATAGGCAGAGCAGACAGCTCAGGAGTAAGATGCTTTAAAGTCTGGAATAGAGAGAGTCTTAGATCATCCTTCTCTTTAAATATATTTTTGGATATTTGGAGGCATTTACTCTTCCAGATAAATTCGATAATTGGCTTTGAATTCTTAAAAAATTGTTCAATTTTTTCCAAGATTATGTTTCATTTGTAAATCATTTTGAGTATAATTGACATCTTCATGATATTTAGTCTTCCAATCCAAGAAAATGGAATGTCCTTCTATTTATTTGGGTCCTCATTTGTTTTCTTTTAGCACTGCTTTGTAGTTTTCTGAATTCAGGTAATTTATTCCTAAATATTTGATTATTTTAGTTGCTAATGTAAATGAAAGTGTTTCTCACTCTCTCCTCTATTTGTTCATTTGTAGTATAAAGAAATGTTAGTGATTTTCCTGCATATTAGTATTGTACCCCACCAGTTTCCTGATACTGTGTATTAGAACTAGTAGTTTTCCTGTGGCTTTTTCAGGATTTTCTAGGGGCATCATATCATCAGCAAATAGAGAAAGTTTTGCTTCTTCCTTCCTATATAGATACTTTTATATATTTTTTTATCTGCCTAATTGCTCAACCTAGAACTTCTACCATAACATTGAATAACAGTGGAGACAGGGAGCATCCTTGTTGTTTTAGTCAGTCAAAGGGGTGCTGATGCAAAATACCAGAAATCTGTTGACTTTTATAAGGGGTATTTATTTGGGGTAGAAGCTTACAGTTACCAAGTCATAAAGCATAAGTTATTTCCCTCACCAAGTCTATTGCCACGTGTTGTAGCAAAATGGCTGCTGATGTCTTTGAGGGTAAAGGCTTCCTGGATTTCTCTCTTCTTGGGGTTTCTTCTCTCTGGGCTCAGCTCCTCTTTTATCTCCACAAGGCCAGCTGTAGACTATCATGTGAACTGCTTGTTTCTTTTCCCGGGGCCTTTTCCCTTTCCTCAAGACCAAGCTCCTGTGTGCTTACTTCCTGGGGCTCCAACTTAAAAACTGCAACCTCCCTTCTCTGCAGTGTACTTTCTCTGTGAGTCTCTGCCCACCAAGGGGTTGAGGACTCAATGTCTTACTGATGTGCCCCAATCAAAGCCTTAATCATTATTTAATCAAGTAAACCTCTGAATCCAATATAATCTCATATGCCCAGAGGAAAAGACCAGTTCACAAACATAATCTAATATCTATTTTTGGAATTCATAAAAAATGCCAAATTGTTCCTAATCTCAGTGGGAAATGTTTCAGTCTTATACCACTGAATACAATATAAGCTGTGGCTTTCTCATATATGCCCTGTATCATATTGAGAAAGATTACTTCTGTTCCTATCTTTCAGCATGTTTTTATCAAGATAGCATGTTGTATTTTGTCAAAAACAATTTCTGCATCAATTGATATGATCATGTGATTTTTCTTCAATTTATTAATGTGGTGTAATACACTGATTGATTTTCTAGTATTGAATCACCTTTGCATATCTGGGATAAAACCCACTAGATTAAGGAGCATAATTCTTTTAATGTTCTTTTGGACTCAGCAATCATTTTGTTGAGGATTTTTGCATGAATAATCATTAGAAATATTGGCCTCTAATTTTTTTTTTAATATCTTTACTTGGTTTTGGTATTAGGTTGATGGTATCCTTCCTTTCTGTTCAATTTTTTGGAAGAGTTTGAGAAAGATTGGTACTAGAGCTTATTTAAATGATTGGTGGATTTCAACTGTGAAGCCATCTGGTTCTAGAATTTTTATTTTGGGCAAGTTTTTCATGCTTATTTCAATTACTTTACTTATGATTGATTTGTTGAGGTCTTCTATTTCTTCCAGGGTCAGTCTGTGCTATTCATGTATTTCTAGGATATACTCCAGTTCACTAACAATTTCTAGGTCTTTTTTTTTAGCATACACCTGTTCATATTATATCCTCTTATGATCTCTTTTTAATCTGCTGGGCAAGTGGGAACTTTTTGTGGGTCATCATTTAAAATCTGTGAATTGAATTCCATGACAACTATGAATCCTACTACAATTGCCATTCAATGTTTGACCACTGGTGTTTTCTTATTGAAGAAGTTTATGTAAGAAATTTTACAGAAAAGTGAGAAAAATGATATTTCAAAGTAAAAAATAACACATATTTAGAATTGGGGAAAATGAACATAAGAATCATTCTTACTAATTTAATAGTAACTAACTGATGTAAAGTTAAATACATGACAGTGTAAGCTTGTGTCTTCCCTTCAACTGTAACCTACAGCATCTCGTCTGTTAAGTTACTGTTCTTTCCCTTTTCATATATGACCACATGGCTTATCTTATTATCCCATAGAATAAAGTAAGGGAATTGACTGGTTAAAATTACATAAGTTTAATTTTCCAAGACTAAGTAAATACCATTAAAATTGAACAAGTTAAAGTGATTGATATGACATTATCTAAAGGCCTTTCTACAAACCTGGGCACAATGAAGATATGAATAGAAACTGTGGACATCAAGATACAAGATTTATCTTGGCCTTATGGATATATAGAAACCTGCTTTCTATTACCATGCTGATAATGGCATTTTGAGGAAAAACAAATGATTGCAATAGTAAAATATTCTTATTAATTTTTCATGTAATTCTTCAGTAATTCATATACAAATATATAGCATGCATAAAATCTAACTACTTACTAATCAATAATTAATCATGTGGTCTCTGAATCTATATATGAACTTGAGAGGAAAATATAGTAAATATACTTTTTCAAAACTGAATAGTTGATATCAATTATCTGATTTCATTTTTAATTTCAATAATATATACTTTTTAAGTTTTTTTATTTTGATTTTTTAATTTTATTTTTATTTTTTAAAAGATACTTAGATTACATGTTACACAAAAGATATAGGGATTCCCATATGCCCCACTTCCCACAACTCCCACTCCCCGCCACATCAACATCCTTTATTAGTGTGACACATTCATTGCAAATAAGAAATGCATCCTGGGGCTTTGCCATTAAGCATGGACCATAGTTCACATTGTAGTCTACACTCTCTCCCACACAGTTCTGCATATTATGTGATGATATAAAATGGCATATATCTGTCATTGCAAGGTCACTCAGGGTGATTCCCAAGTCCTAAAAAAGTCCCTGTAGTACAACTGTTTTTTCCTCTCCCTGCCCTCAGAGCCTCCAGTGGCCACTGGCTCCACATCAATGTTGTAATTTCTTCCAATGCTAGAATCACAATATGTCTATAGTAGAATCCCAGTAAGTCCACTCTAGCCTATAGCTCTTCCCTCAATCCCTAGAACAACCAAAAGAGCAAAAGTCAGAGGCACAAAATAGCCAAACCATGTAATTGGAACATAGATGTAACCATTGGTCAATTTGATGTAATTATGAATTCCAAAAATGTAATTGGATCATGCTTGTAACCTGATCTGTTAATCTGTGCATGATTAGGTTATGATTAGGGTGTTAAGCCCCACCCCTTGGTGGGTGGAGAATCAGTTGGCAAGAACAGTTTTGAGAAGCAGTCTTTGAGAAGCAGCTCTGATGTTGGAAAGGCGGCCCCAGGAGAAGAGAAGTGAACCGTTCACCTGATCACATACAGCTGACCTTGTGGAGGAAACAGGAGCTAAGCCCAGAGAGAAATGCAGTCCCAGGAAGAGAGGAAACCAAGAAGCCTGAACCCTGGGCAAATGTCGGCAGCTGTCTTGCTCCAACACATGACAATGGACTTTGGTGAGGGAAGAAACTTATGCTTTATGGCCTGGTAACTGTAGACTTATACCCCAAATAAATACCCTTTATAAAGACCAACCCATTTTTGGTATTTCACATTAGCACCCCTTTGGCTGACTAATACAATAGACAACAGCAACAAAATAGAATAAGAAGAACCAAATGCCAAAGAGAAAACTTAACACACACACACACACAAATACCAACTAAATAAAACCATACAGTAAAGAGAGAAGTAAATCAGCTGAGTTAACCCATCAAGATAAAAAGTTGACCAAAGGGCAACAAAATATTACAAGCCATATTAAGAAACAGAACACATGGCTCAGTGAAATGAACAAACCAAAAACCAGGAAGAAGTGCAGAACATTGAACAATAATCAAAGCTCTCCAAACAAATATCATGGACCAACTTAATGAAATGAAGGAAGAGATAAAGGATATTAAGAAGACACTGGAAGAACATTCTGAAGAAATGTAAACATACAAAAAAGAGAACAGTTATGATGGTGATGAATGACACAATCCAAGAAATCAAAAAGATGCTAGAAGAACATAACACTAGATTTGAACAGGTGGAGGAAAGAATTAGTGATGTGGAAGACAGTACACTGGAAATCAAACAGATAATAGATCAGATAGATAAAAAGAAAAAATCCAGCAGAGATTTAGGGATTTCAATGATAACACAAAATGCACAAACATATGCATTATAGGCATCCCAGCGGGAGAAGAGAAGGGAAAGGGGACAGAAGAGTTTTGGAGGAAATAATGGCTGAAAATGTCCCAACCCTTTTGGGGGGGGGGATGAATGTATAAGTCCAGGAAGCACAGCACACCCCAAACAGTATAAATCACAACATGCCTACTCCAAGACATATACTTGTCAAATTGTCCAACACTCAAGACAAAGAAAAAATACTCAAAGCAACAAGATAAAAAGAACCATCACATACAAGGGAAGCTCAATAAGATTAAGTGCTGATTTCTTATCTGAAACCAGGGAGGCAAGAAGGCAGTGGTATAAAATAGTTAAAATACTAAAAGAAAAAAACTTCCAGCCAAGATTTCTCTATCCAGCAAGGCTGGCATTCAAAAATGATGGAGAGTTTGAAATATTCACAGATAAACAGAAATTAAGAAAGTATACCAGTAAGAAACCTGTCCTTCAAGAAATACTAAAGGGAGTTCTGCAGGTGGAAAGGAAAACAGAGGAGAGAGAGAGTTGGAGGAGAGTGTAAGAACAATTAAAAAGAGAAATAAGAACAACATATGACATTCATAAACCCAAAGAAAATATGGCTAAAGTAATTACTTGAGAGTGATAACACTAAATGTTAATGGATTAGACACATCAGTCAAGATGCACTGATTGGCAGAATGAGTTAGGAAATATGACCCACAAATATGTTGTCTACAAGAAACCCAGGGATTCAAGGACACTGAAAGTGAATGGCAGGTAAATAATATATTTTAACCTAGTATCTTAAATCAAATTTATTTTGAAGTACAGACACCAGTTCTAACAAAGTACCCCCACAATTATAAAATGCTTCTTTTTGGACTCGAGAACAACTTTTCCCAAAGATCTCTGAAAATTCAGTCATCTAGGCTTTGTTCTTCCATTTAGTGAACATAGGGCAGAGTAGATTTAGAATAATTCATAAAGGTCCTAGGATTTTTGGATTGGTAAAGGAGTATTGGCATCAACTTAAAGTCACCAGGCATATTAACCCCTAAGAACAGAGCCTGTCCAGTCAAGCTTTGAAATAGGTATTGACTTCTCCTATATTGATATGAAAGTCCTAAATAGCTCCTTCTTCCAATATAGGGCTGTTTTGTCTACATGGAAAAATTTGTTGTTTATTGTAGTGACCTTCATCAATTATCTTAGCTAGAACTTCTGGATAACTTGCTGTAGCTGTTTCTTTAGCTTTTGCCACTTTACCTTGCACTTTAATGTTCTGGGAATGGCTTTTTCCTTTAAAGCTCCTGAAACAACCACTGATAGTTTCAAAATAATCCTCTCTAGTTTCTTCACCTTTCTCTCCATTGATGGAACTGAAGAGAGTGAGGGCTTTGCTCTGGATTAGGCATCAGTTTAAAGGAATGTTATGGCTGGCTTGATCTTCTATGCAGACCACTAAAACTTTCCTCACATCAGAAATAATTGGTTTTACTTTCTTATCATTCTTGTGTTCACTGGAGTATCACTTTTAATTACCTTCAATAACTTTTCCTTTGCACTCATAACTTGGCAATAGGCCTACATTTCATCCTATCTTGGCTTTCTACATGCTTTCCTTACTAAGCTTAAGACTTTTCCTTTCATATGAACATTTAGAAGCCATTGTGTGTTTATTAATTGGCCTAATTTCAATATTATTCTGTCTCCATGAACAGGAAAGCCTGAGGAAAGGGAGAGAAACAGGTGAAAACCAGTTGGTGGAGCTATCAGTACACAATACATTTATTGATTAAGTTTGCCATCTTATATGGGTGTGGTTCATGAGGTCCCAAAATGATTCCAATAATAACTTCAAGGATAACTGATCACAGATCACCATAACTCATATAATAAAAATGAAAATGCTTGAAATGTTATGAGAATAACCAGAATGTGACACAACAACATAAAATGAGCATATGTTATTGAGAAACATGGCACAGATTTGCCTGACACAGGGTGCCCACAATCTTTCAATTAAAAACAAGCATATCTGTATTACATTTGTATCTTCCCAGATGCTTGTATTCTTGATTTTGGTCATATATTTTTGGAATGGCACAAGTTTATAAAATATTTCAAAAATACAAGTACATCATGAGAAATTTATACATCTATGTTACAATATTTCATGAAATGTACATATTTAACATATTTAAAATCACTATGATATATCTTACATATAATGTTTTAAAAGTAAACATTTACCATACTAAATTAACTTTATGATAGAAAACTTTAATTAAAGGGAAATTTGAAGGGCTTCAATCAGAAAATGTGTGTGGATGATGATAAGAAACAGAAGAGGCTATATTAGGATGGAAACAAATATAGTTTAGTAACTTATTTGATAAAGTTGTTTGTAAGAAATTTATCATTTTTAGTTTATGTATCTATTGATCCTTAACCAATTCTCAAATCTACTCTCACTGAATCTCTCATTTGGAGTTTCATCTAATAAAAGAAGTGATTTGGATGTAGAGGGAGACAATAGGGAGCAAAAGTATTTTTCATTTGGCTAATGAGATTTGAGTAATCCTGAACAATTAGAGTAATTTTACCATATTTTCTTCATTTAACAGGTGAAATATATCTTTTTTAAAAAATATTTTAAAAGATGCTTAGATTACATAAATGTTACATAAAAATTACACAGATTCTCATGTTCCTCACATCCAACACCTCCCAAAACCTCCCACATAAACATCTTTCATTAGTGTGGCACATCACCTGCAATGGATATACACATCCTGGGGGTTTGCCACTAAGCATGGACCGTAGTTCACATTGTAGACCACACTCTCTCCCACACAGTTCTGCATATTATATGCTGATGTAAAATGGCCTATATCTGTCATTTTAATGTCACTCAGGATAATTCCCAAGTCCCAAAAACACCTCTGTATTACAACTGCTTTTCCCACTCCCTGCACTGAAAGCATCCAGTGGCCACTGGATCCACATCAATGCTGTAATTTCCTCTAGTCCATACCTCTTTCCCTGATCCTGAGGAGTCTGGGATGGTGATGTTCATTCCACCTCCAAGTGAGGGGGCTTATATCCCATGGATAAGATGGATGGAATTAGCCTGCCTGCAGCTGCAGACTCTGCATTCACTGGGATAGCCATTGTCCATTATCATCTGCCAACCAGGTGTCTTGGGTGAGTCCATTGAGCTCTAAAGTAGGAGTTGCAGCTCCACCGAGATTCCAGGCACAGCTGGCACATGGGCAGGTCAAAGGCTCCAGTCTCTGAAAGTACACCTGCAAACTCCAGTACCACATATAGGTTTGAATAGAAGGGACTGAATGGACCATGTGCAGTGAGGACTTATTTGAGCTCAACTCTGTCACTCTCAGGAGCACAGATTCCAAAGTAGAGCCCACTGATAAGGCATCAGTCTCTGGAGCTATCCCCCCTTATATAGGACCTGGGTGTCTCCAGAGCCCTCAGGAGGCCCTCTTTTTGGGGAGATATCCACTTTGGTATTCTTTGAGATCCTACTGAGGTGTGCATAAGCATTACCTCTGGGATGACCTCCTGACTCTCTTTGAAGTCTCGTAGCCATATGAACTCATTTGTCTTTACCTTTTCCCCCTTTTATTCAAAGTCTTTTTCCAGTCATTTTGCCAGTTGGCACTTGGTAGTAATCCCTCCTTGCCAGGGAGGCTCATCCCCAGGAGTCATGTCCCATGCTAGGGGGAAGGTAATGCATTCATATGCTGAGCTTGGCTTAGAGAGAGACCACATTTGGGGAACAAGCAGGCTCTCAGGCGGCAAACCTTAGGCACCCCATAACAATAGGCTAAGGTTCACTTACAAGAGCAAAGACTCATAAGGATAGTCATCAATAACAAGAACCCATCAGTGGACCATCCTCCTTAGCCAGACACTGCCCCTGCACTTGGGGGACTGTTGCTGCTCCCTTAGAGAATGTGGCAGAACTCTCCAAGCTGGAAATTCAGTATTCTTTCATTTATTGAGTGATTCTCCACCCCCTATGACCATGCCCCACCCCTTGACCATTTGAACAATTTTATATATCTTTTATATATATTCAGGTGAACTTCCTCCCATGAAACCCCCATCCCTGACACCCCCTACCAACAATCCTCTCCCACCCATGTTATAACCCTTCTGTGATCCAAACCTTCCTTAAAGATGAAGCTCATATCATAGCCAAATACAATTAATAGGAAAATGAAATAATAATGATGTTTGAATTTAAGAGATAAAATACATAGAAACTTAAAAAAAATACTAAATATTAAATTAAAGGATTGGGATAAGAAAAAATGGGAAAAAAACAAATATTAAACATTTTTTTGATATTTTTCCTTTTATTACTGCATTCTCGGGTGTCCAGTCTGTACCATGGCACCTTCCTGCTCTCACTCCCCAGTGTGTCCCAAATTTTCATTTAATTTTCAAAGAAGTTTTAGGTTACAGCAAAGTCACAATATTAGAGACTCTCATATAGCCAAACTCCTTCCCCTTTCCTCACCCCATAGTAAAACCTTTTTGTATGTGGATGGTAGCATTGTTATAACTATTATACATATAGTGAAACATAGCTACTAAACATTGTCAATGGTTTACAGTATAGTTTACATTTTAGATGGTACAATTTAATAATTTTTGATGATATTGACCATGTCCTGTGTCCATCACTTTAAGATAATGAATAACATTTCCCCTGACCACTAAATACCCCCTGTTTGATCTATTCTGTTCATCCCTCCCCATCCCCCTGGGACACATGACAACCTTCTGTCTTGACTCATTGGATGACAAGATTCATAGTTACATGCAACAAGATGTCTTGACATGCTGATTGTCCTCCCCTATTAGGATCTGCCCTTGCTCATAAGAGATGCCCACCTGTCTGTTTCTGGGGGAATTGTTCCTCCCAAAGATGGGGGTCCATCTCCTTCCCACTCACTGTGTGGGTCTCCACCCACCACCACAACACATTATGACAGGATGAGCACTCACACACTCCCCAGAAGCATGCTCCAGATGTGCCCCGTCCTGAATGCTCCCCCCAACCAACACCCTAAACCAGTGACACTCCCTTGTCATATTGCCATAAGAACATTCCCACACCTGCACTTTCAACTTCATACCCAAAAATCCCATGTTCATCTTGTCCCTGTCCCATCTCTCCCCCCAGTATCCTGGGTATTCTAACCCTCCCTTTCTAATCTACCCACCTGTCGACCCTGTACCACCAAACCCAGTAATATCACTACCCACCTGTCCTATCCTTCAATATGCAACTATACTCTATCACTTTGCCATAGATTATGTCCATATGGGTGATGGCTCACAACCTTCTCTTCTCTTTCTCTTGTTAACCTATCTTTCAGACAATGGTTCTTGGAGACTGCTCACTTTCCTGAATGCATATCAGTGATGTCATGTACTGTTCATCCTTCAATGCCTGGCTTGCTTCACTCAAGATAAGGACTTCAAGATTCATCCATGTTATTCCGTGTATTAGCATTTTATTTCTTCTTACAGCTGAGTAATATTGCATTGTGTGTATGTACCACATTTTGTTTATCCATTCATCTGTTGATGGGCACCGAGGTTGATTCCAACTTTTGGCAATAGTGCACAATGCTGCTATGAACATTGGTGTGCATATATCTGTTGGTGTCTTTGCTTTCAATTCTTCTGGGTATATACCCAGTGGTCGATCACTGGATCATATGGAAGATCTATTGTTAGTTTTTTGAGGAACTGCCAAACTGTCTTCCACCAGTGGATGATGGTTCCCATTCCTCCACATCCTCTCCAACACTTATAGTCTGCTGTTTTTTAATAGCTGCCATTCTAATGGGTGTAAGATGGTATCTCATTGTAGTTTTGATTTGCATTTCCCTAATAGCTAGCGATGTCAAGTATTTTTTCATGTGCTTTTTAGCCATTTGTATTTCTTCCTTGGAGAAGTGTCTTTTCAGGTCATTTTCCCATTTTTTAAATGGGTTCTTTTTCTTTTTCTTTTCGAGGTGTAGGATTTCTTTATATATGCAGGATATTGGCTCCTATCAGATATATGGTTACCCTAAAAGGTAAGGGGTTGAAGAGTGATAAAGAGGGTTGATTTATAGACCACAATTCCCTTTATAGATTATAAATGCCCAGGTTTTACTTACGTGTTGATACACGCAGGAGGGACACGGCGAGAGCAGGGTGCAGAAGCCACCAGGGCTGAGAGCAGCAGCAGGGCATAGAGCAACAGGGACAAGAAAGGTTTTGTGCCTGCTTTTTAAACTATTAATTATTCCCCCCCTTTGCTAATGGCATGGGAGGAGTCCCAGGTGTTTACTCTTTTGATTGATTACCCCCATCAAGCCCCCAGGAGGGCCCAATTATAAGGTCTCTGAAGAATATTAGGGGCTTCTCCTGGCTTCTGAGATAAATCTCATGAGTGTCTTCTAGCAGCCATCTTGGGGTGTTGATATCCACATGGTTCCAGATCCATCTATTGATTCCCTGTCTTACTAGTCTGCTGTATGCCACCCTCAGAGCATTTACACCTTTATTCTTAAAGCGGTGCTGAAAGGAGATGTTCATTCTTCTTAACTACTTCCTGCTGTTTAGGGACAGTAGGCCCTACCTGACAAGGTATAAAACCCTCTGTTTATTCTATCTTGGTTGGAGGAAGATGGATCTGGAATCTTGAGCAAAGCTGGTTGAAATCCCCATATGGCTAACAAGATGTTGATTCTGGAAGAAATAAACTTGATTAGAATTGTGAGAATATATGGTCTCTCTAAGAGGATACTGGACCACAAAAGTAGAGAATGCCAGGAGCCTATAAAGGCTGCATCTCCTCGAAGTTGGTGTGTTTTATTTTGCAGGTTTTGAATACCATTTAGGACTATTTCAGAGTGATTTACATAGAGATGGCATTCTTCCTTAAGGAAAAGATATTCCTGTGCTGCAGTTAGTGTGTCAAGTGCCCTGTGAATTTGCAGCACCACGGCAGCAAGAGAGTCTGCCTGATGTCTTATAGCTTCTAAGGCTGGACTGGTTTCATTTATGCCATTAGTTAGCTCTAAGGAGTGACTGAAATAGATAATGGGGTTTGGTATAAATTCCCAACTCCAGTTTTCAATGGTGGTTATGTCTAAGGCAGCTAAGAGGGAGATGAGAAGAGACATTGCCTTTTTAGTTATAGTATTGGGAGAAACAAATGAAGACAGACAAGGTTTCTTAAAGGGTGTTGGGTTAGAGACACAGACAATACTTACCTTTGTCTCTTGAAGAGGTATTTCAGGCCATCCAGTGGCTGGCACTCGTATGACCTATCAGGTGTTTCTGGTGAGTCGGTACTTCCTTGGGAAACTGGTTTCATTCAGGATAAGTGAAGCCAGCTGGCAATCCCTTTAACTTTAACAGCTGTGGGAGTGATTAAAACCACAGGATAATGTCCCTTCCATTTAGGCTGTAATTGAGAGTGAGGCCTTTTCTCTTGCCAGGTTTTGATTAGAACCTGGTCTCCAGGTTTAACTTTAGGTAAAGATAATTCATGCCTGTGGCTAGGAAGAATTTTGTTTCCAAGCTCCTGAATGACTTGTTGAGTTTTTCCTAGGTTGATAAAATATTTTGTGAGTTCTTTGATTTCCTGATCTAGTACCAGGTTGTGGGTAAGGAAAGGCCGCATCTAAATCATCTCAAAGGGGCTAAGCTGAAGTGGGTTTTTTGGAGCTAAATGCAGCCTCAGTAAGGCCACAGGTAGACTGGTGATCCAAGGCAATGCCGTTTCTTGGCAGAGTTTAGCTAGAATTTGCTTTAGGTTTCAGTTAACTCTTTCTGCTTTCCCAGAGGACTGAGGCCTCCAGGAGCTATGGAAATGATGTTTCATTCCGAGGGCAGCTGATAGACCTTGGATTATTTTGCTAGTAAAGGCTGGTCCATTATTACTTTGGAGGGACTTAAGCAATCCAAACCTGGGAAGTATTTCCTTTATAGGAGCTTTACCCACCTCATTTGCCATTTCTCTTCTAGTGGGAAATGCTTCCACCCACCCAGTAAAAGTATCTACCAATACTAAGAGGTACTTATAGCCCTGGCAAGATGGCATTTGGGTGAAGTCTATCTGCCAGTCCTCCCCAGGGTATGATCCCCACATCTGTACAGGGGGATTTAGGGTGGGAGGATGGTTAAGCCTCCCATTGCTTGAGTTATTAATTGCACAGAGGGGGTAACTCCTGGTAACTTCTTTGACTGTTTTCACTGGGCCCTGTCCTTTAAAAAACTCATTTAGCTAAGCTGGCTATGGCATCCTTCCCCAGATGAGTGGCTTGGTCAAGTTCATGAAGGACCTTCCACTGCCCTGCTCCTGGCAGGTAGACTTGAGTGTCCTTAACAAGCCACCCATCAGCTTCCAAGGTGAATCCCAGGCTAGATGCCTTGGTTTGTTCATCTGGGGTATACTTTGGAACATTAAGTACTGGTACAGGTCCTGGAACAAGGACTAAGAGGGATACCTGGGTTAAGCAAATTCATTAACTACTTAGAAAATGAAGTTTACCAGGACTTTTAACATGTTCAATGTCCCTCTGCATATGATCTAGAATAGAAAAGATACCACTATAATCATCAGGCATATATCTAGAATAGGAGAGATATAGTTACAGTACCTAATATTTATTAATGTAATACTCAATGCATAAGTTTTTTCTTTGAGCTGTAATTAATAGATTTAAGTTCCAGGTTTGCAATACCTTACATGTTATCTCTCCATGGGAGCAGGCCATAATGCCAATTGTGTTTAAATTCTACTCACAGTACTCTGGTGATCATTGCTCCACCTGATATTTTCTACACACAGCCAGCATGCTGTGGCACCGTTGACCTAAGAGAGAAGCTAGAAGCTCCAGTCTTCCACTGGCTTGTTGCATAACACCCTTCAGCATTATGAAACAGTGCCAGTCTGGAGACAATGTCCATTGTGCATTTGGCTATATCAAGCCATCATTGGCTGTTGCAGGAGTTTGAAACTGCAACACAAATTCCATCAAATTCAGGAGCACAACCAGAGATGTAGTAGACACATTTATTGTGTTAGGGGTCAGTGACCAATCTAGCTAATAACTCAAATAGAGAGGCAACCTGCAGTGTATTGAAGGCCTGGTTTGAATGTACAAGAGAATTTGAAAACACTGAAGTTTATCTCTTGATTTTTATGCACTTTTTAAACACTTCCAATGCAATGTGTTTTACTTCTACACTTTTACTGTGAAGATGTAAAACTAGCAGATATTTTGTTTTAGCAGTACAGGAATTTTCACTTGTCAATTCATTATCATCCCGATGCATGAAGTTATATATTGAACAAATAGGCAGACATGAATAGTTTGACACAGAAACACAGGACTTACTGTTATAATTTTCATTCTCTTACAAAATAAGCTTAACTGTATGATGACATTTAAAAGATTTCTTTGAAAGTTCCTTTTGGTTACTATAATTTGCACTGTGACCATGCAGTTTTGCACAATAATTTTATTCTTTAATTATTGGCTTATAACAAAAATGTCCCCAACGCTTTAATATAATTTTTCTTTGATTCAGAACTTTATTTTTCATTTTGACTTTAGCAGACCTTGGATGAGTAAGACTAATTCTATATACTCACTGAGGCTATTGAAGCCTCAGGGAAACTGGTTTCTCTCATGAATTGCCACTCTTAAGAACCCTTGACAGTCAGGGCTGGAGGCCTCCTTCATTTACCAGTCCTCAGAGATAATAGGACTCTGGCAGCCGCTGGACTGGAAGAGTGGACGTTCAAACCTGAGGGTCAAGAATTCCACTATGTAGCAATTTAGTTCACATTTGGGGCCATGAGAGAAAGCAGTGTCCTTAAGACCAATGGGACAGGAGACAAGGATGCCTAAGGTTTGCTTTCCCCTAAGCTGTAGGGGCAGAAACTGTTATGGAATACTCATAAGCAAAGGCAAGTTGTGACACTAGGCTTTAAGTGATCATAAACGAAGGTATGTTCAGGTTAAGATTTATACTTACAATAGTAGATTTAAGCTAAATCTACCCAGTTATAATTTCAGTTATTCTTCTTCTGCTGTTTTATAATATAAAAGCATCTATAAATGATATTAACTCTTAGTTACAGTTTCTAGTAAGTTTTTACTTTAAGGTGAATTGGGTACCTTTATTACCTAAGCCACAAGAATTTTATTAGTAACAACTTTGCTAAGTTTTCTGCTTTTCTAGCAGTTGAACCAATTCCACTTGTGATTTTTACATTAAATCCACTTGCAGTATTGACATTAAAAGACTCATTTTAGGTTACCTTTCACTGTTAGCCAATTTGTGACAGGTGAACCCCAAATCTGATTTCCTAGGCACAAGCAAACTGACAAAGTTAAACACAGATTTCAAAGTTCAACACATACTTAAGCACAGATTAAAACAGAAGAGAGAATTTTATACCCTTAGCATTTGTAGGAACACTTTGAACTTAATTGATGGCACATGAGGTTTTTATTTTCCAGGAGAAGTTCAGTAACTGCTCTGGATCTTGATCTCCATTCACACCTTTTATAGGCACAACTGAGTTTAAACTAATGGAAGTTTCAGGTGTATTTCCTCATTTATTTAAGGAGACATAACTTGAGGTTTCCGGCCCTCAGATTGGTTCTCCTCTTTTACACTTGTCTAACTGGAATTCAGGGTCTTATACAGAGGCTGCTCTTGGCTATACTGTGGCCATGTAGACCAGCATTAGGCAGAATTTCCTGATTCTTGAGAAGACACTCCTAACGGGAGTTTACTGGTGGGCTAGAGACCATGCCCATTATTCTAGGAAGAATGAAGAATGAAGAAGCACTTTTTAGTCAACTGATCTGGCATTCCAGAGTCTAAGTCTGACTAAAACGTTCACCACTCCAAATTTGGAGCTGATGCTCTGGTGCCAGCATCCTGAAATCCACAGCCTGAGGCTCCTAGGCATCCCTGTGGCTGACCTTGGTCTTGGAGGATGCCTAAAACCCTGAAGTTCAGACCAAAACACCCAAGCTGAATGGTAGGAAACAGAACAGTTTCCCCAAACTGAAGCATCTGAGATAAGTCTCAGAAGACATTTGCATAAGTCTCAGAAGACATCCAGTCTCTGAATGGATGGGCCCAAGGAATTTCTTGGGGACCATTCAGTATTATCACTCTGCTTCTTGGCACCCCTGCATTTCAGGGTCTGAGACTATCTGCACTGTTACCAAAACCAAAGCATCTGAGATAAATCTCAGAGGACGTTTAGGCTGCTCTCTGAATCGAAGTGTCCAAAACTTCTTAGGTCTTGGGGGACATTCAGAGTTATGTCTCTGTTTCCTGCCACCTTGGGAATCAGAGACCCTGCCATCAGGCAATATCAGAGCCATTATGGACTTAGGAGACAGACTGAACAGCTCTCAGGGTCAGTTTCATACTGGAGCTCCAAGCAGAATTGTGTTCCTACTTCCCATTATTACAGAGGCCTTAAGAAATAGTTTGCTCTTATCACTTTAACATTTGGTAATTTTCCAGTTAGACAAGCAATCAAAAGGCCATTAAGTTATTAGCGATCAATTTTTCTAGCTAACAGGTCTTGTGGCCCTGAGGCAACAACTCAACCAGGATTTTAAGACATTTCAGAGCATTTTAACACAAACCTGTAATGAGAAATTCAGTATTAGGCAGTAGGAAGGTAAAACAACATGGGTAAAGGTTAATTATGAGAGGAGTCGTGGCCTGTGACCACCTTGGGGAAGGGAACTCCCACAGCATCCATCTTGGTCCTGCTTGCTGCTGCCTAAGGCTGGTCTGCAAAGGGATGGACTTAGAGAGGACAAACCCCAAGCTCTGAGTCATTACCCTGCCTCCACCAAGGGGGGAGGATGGTAGAAGGCAATGGCCTGAGGGCAAAGCCACCTGATTGCTAAAAGGGCTTGAAAAGTGAAATTTGCAGTGCCTGGCATTGGCACTCAGTTGGGGGACCTCTGTCCTGGCAGAACCTGCTTTGAGCCCCTGCCCGATGCCCGAGCCCTCTGGCTGCGATCAGGTCTCTCAAGCCTGAACACATGGCATGGATGCAGAGAGTTCCCATGACCCGGCGTCTTCCCTCCCAGGAATTCATCGCATGGGTGCTCATAGGCTAACCATTTAAAATGGATAAGCAAAAGGTGTTAAACAAATTGTTAGCCACAGTTATTTACACTCACCAATAATCTCCTGGGCCTGGCTTGCTGCCAAATATGCTACCAGATTTAATCTAGGTTCTTGACTTATGCTGCAGAAATGAATTTCAGAGCACGTCAGGTTAGTCAGGTCAGTAATTTATTAAGGTAGGGAGAGAAGAGAACTGGGAGAAAATAACAGATCACGGGTCCCTGGTAGAGGGTAAGGGGTTGAAGAGTGATAAAGAGGGCTGATTTATAGACCACAATTTCCCATTATAGGTTATACATGCCCAGGTTTTACTCCATCTTGGAGTATTGATGTCCACATAGTTCCAGATGCACCTATTGATTCCCTATCTTACTAGTCCAATTCAGCAAGGCCATAAAATTAATTTACTTCCCTCACCAAAGTTTGTTGCCAATGTTAGAGCAACATGGCTATGAGTATCTGTGAGTGTTAAGCCTTATTGTTGCTCCTAAGGCTCCATGGTCCCAGCTTCTTCTTTTCTTAGCTGTAGGTTAGCATAAGGATTTTCTTTCTCCTGGCAGCTCATTTGTATCCATGATTAGCTCCTCTGCTGCCTTCACAAGGACAGCTGTAGACTATCAAGCTAATTCTCTTCACAGGACCTCTACTGTGTGTAATGGAGCCTTCTCTCTTTCCTCATATATCTGCTTCTCTGTGTTCTTGTCTGTGTATTTAGTTCCCAATGCTCCAGCATCCAAACCACTGTCCTCTGCTATGTCATTTTCTCTGTGTGTCCCCACTCATCAAGGGGACAGGGACTGAACATCCTACTGACATGGCCAAGTCAAAGCCTTAATCATAATTTAATCAAGTAAAACTGAAATGTCTTAATTTAATACAATCTAATATGTCCGAGGAACAGACCAGTTTATGAAAACAATCCAATATCTAATTTTGGAATTCATTAACAATGCCAAACTGCTAAACTCCACCCTCTGAATTCCAAAAAGACATTACAATATTCAAAAAACTTTAAATCAGTAACAATGCAAGTACGAAATCATATCACAATCAGTTTGAAGAAATAGAATTTTTCTTGGTGCTGTAGACCTTTGAAACATACAAAACAATGGATCTGCTTCCAATATACAAAGGGACAGAAAAAAGATAAACATTTGCATTACCATAAGGAGAAATCTGGAGGGAAACATGACTCATGGGTCTAGAACTGTTCTGAAAACCTGCAGGGCATACTTCATTTGATTTCAAAGTCTGAGAGTCATAATTTTTTTCCCACTTTTTTATTTTTTAAAGGATACTTTGATTACATAAATGTTACAGAGAATATTTAGGGGTTTCCCATATCCCCTGCTCCCCACACCTGCCACGTTTTCCCGCATTCACAACATCTTTCATCAGTGTGGTACATTCATTGCAATTGATAAACACATTTTGGAGCATTGCCACTAAGCATGGATTATAGCTTACATTGTAGTTTACACTCTCTCCCATTTGACTCTGTAGGTTGTGGCCAGATATATAATGACCTGTATCTGTCATTGTAATGTCATTCAGGATGATTCCCAAGTCCTGAAAATGCCCTCCTATTACCCTTTGTAACCCCAGAACATCCATGGGTCACTGACTCCACAAAAATGGTATTTCTTCCATTGCTAGAATCACAATATGTCTATAGCAGAATACTAGTAAGTTTATTTTAGTCCACAGTTCATTTCCAAATCCTGAGGACACTGGGATGGTGATGCCCACTCCACCATTAATTAAGGGGGGGTTTGATGCCATACATCCAATGGATGGGACTCTCTTGCTTGCAATTGTGGGTATTCTCAGTTCCTTCGTATGTTGTTTGTCCATCATCTCCTCCCTGTTGGTTGTCCTGGGTGAGTCCATTTAACTGGAGAGTAAGTATTACAATTCAGTTGAGATTCAGGGCTCAGTTGGCACATGGACAGCCCAAAGATTTAAGTCTCTTGCATGTACACCTACCAAATCTACTACTAATTATAGATTTAAATACATGCACAGAAGAGTCATACATAGGCAAACCATGGCTGAGTCTAACTCAGTCACACTTAGAAGCATAAATACCAGGTTAGGGCCCACTGGGATTGGGCCAAATTCCTGAGCTGTCTGCCACGAGTATAGTATCTGGATATCTCCATATCCCTGAGGAGCTTCACTATTTGGGGTCATATCTGCTTTGGCTGTCAATGAGATTCTGTTTAGATGTGCAGAAGCACTACCTCTCCAATGGCTTCCTGACTCACTTTGAAGTCTGAAAGTCATTCTTAAGATGATGGTTTCTTCTCCCTGGGGCTTCATAGGGACTCAAACTTTCTACACGCTTGCCCATTGGTCATTTTCTTGGTTCTACACTCATGAAGCATCTGGGTGGTGACCGAGCTCTAGACCTCACCCTCCAAGAGCATTGGGGTACTTGCCACACTTTACCCAATCTTTGGCTTAGAGACTTAACTGTCCTAGTACAGTGAGAAGGCAACTCCTCCCTAAACTCTGGAATAAAGCCCCAAATTTCTGAGACCAAGGATTTGGTGACCTGCCTTCCCTAATCCATGTAGGGCAAGCCTAACATTTTCAGACCTATGAGACATCACCCTTACCCTCCCTAACCATTGCAGGATGTGCTCCAACATCCCTGTGTCCTGGGGTGGCAAAGCTCTCTCTGAAGAGTGGGCATGAACATCTACTCTCTTCAACTGCCGGGCAAATGCATGCTCTCTGTACAAATGTGTGGGGTTCTTCTCTTGGCCCAATGATATGTCTTATTTATACATCTCAGTTTCCATGGTTTTCCTCTTAAAGCTCTTTCCCCAACCATCTTTCCCCTGCATGTCCCTGTTAGTCCAAGCTGACAGTGTTTTTTTTCATACAGCACTCTCAAAAACTATGTTGGTTTAATATGCAAGAGTCAGGAATCCAAGCCATCAGACAGTAAGACTTTCCACAAGTTTTTCCTGGATAACTGCATTTTCAATCCAGATTTTCAACTTAAAAGTTTCTTTAAGTCCTCAAACGGGGCACTATCATCTGGGGACTTGATTTCAAGAGGCTTGGAATTTCTGGAGTTGGTTTCTTGTTTTGTTGTGTCCAACAATTCAATTCTAAGCTTATCTCTCTCATCTAGGATTTTACTATAAGCTTCAAGGAAAACAAAGCCACATTCATTGAGTTTACTTGGAAAGTTCTTCAGCTAAATGCCCAGACTCATCATTTTCAAATTCTGCCTCCCCGAAAATATCAGGAGCTGTTCTGAATTAAATAGAATCTAATAGGCCCAGAGGAATAGACCTTTTTACAAACACAATATAATAAACTATTTTTGGAATTGCTAAACAAAGCCAAACTGCTACAAATATTTTATTTTTTTAAATGTACTTAAATTACATAAATGTTACAAAAAAAATATTGTAGATTCCCATATTCCCCACTCCCAACCCATCCCACACTCTCCCACAAAAACAACATCCTTCATTAGTGAGGTAAATTTGTTACAATTGATGAACACATATTGGATTATTGCTACTAAGTGTGGATTATAGTTTACATTATACTGTACACTGTCCCACACAATTTTGTATGTTATGGCAAGATATCTAATGGCCTGTATCTGTCATTACAACATCTTTCAAGACAATTCCAATGTCCTGAAAATGCCTCCATATTACACCTATTTTTCCATCTCTCTCCCCTTAGTACCTATGGTGGCCAATGCATAAAAGTTCTTCCATTGCTAGAGTAAAAATAAGGCAATAGTAGAATAACAGTAAGTCTATGCTAGTCCATCTTTCATTCCCTACTCTTGAGGAATTCTGGTAGGTGATGCTTATTCTGCCTCTAATTGAGAGAGGCCTTAGATACCATGGGACAGATAGATGAAACTATCTTGCTTGCAGTTGAAGACTCTCTTTGTTCCTTGTTATTGTTGTTGTCCAGCATCATCTCCTTATTTGTCATACTGGGTGCATCCAATGAACTAGAGAATAGGTGTTGCAACTCTGTTGAGATTTAGGGCCCAAATGGCACATGGATAGCCAAAGATTTAAGTCTCTTGAGCCTACACCTATCTACTCTAGTACTAACTATAGGTTCTTACAGAAGGAGCAGAAGAGCCATGTATAGGGAGAACACAGCTGAGACCAGCTCTTTCACACTGGGGAGCATAAATTCCAAAAGAGTACCCACTGTCACGTGCCATGTTCCTAGCTATCTGCCCTGCCTATAGTGTCTGGATGTCTCCAGAGCCCTCAGGAGACCTGCTCTTTGAGGCAATATTTACTATGGTAGTCAATGAGATCCTGCTGAGACATGCATAAGTGTAACCTCTGAAATGACCTGATTGCACACAATTTTTGAAGAGAATCAGAGTAATATATAGTTTGGATATTTTACTTGGCTGAGGCAAATGGAATGGTGGTATATAAATTTGTAAAATTTATGCAAACTGTGGCATGTATGGAAGCCAAATAAAATATGAAACCACACAAAACACAAGCAACATTATAGCTTTGATTTTGACTATTTTCTTTCTTTCATTTTCCCAATCATGGAATTTTATTTGATTGTGTTATAATCAATAGGCCTTATAATTGTACTTTCTGTTTTGCTCATCATGTGTATGTATTTGTACCTGTAAAATCTGTTATTATCTAGTTACTATATCTATTTTTTGACTATAGGCATGTTATCTCATAAGTTTGATTTTGTTTAAGTACTATTTTCTTTTTTATCCTGTGTTCATCTTCCTAAATTGAGCTTACAAAGGCTATTATGATTAATATATTTATACAAAAGATGTATTTTATATTTAAATCATTATTAATGGATCTGTTTGGATTTTCAAACTAGAAACTTGGAAAATTGCATATGGATAAATTTCCTTAAGCTTCTAAAGAAATTAAATCCAACCTTGTGAATTGAATGTCCCCATTTTTTAAATGTACAATTTATTGGTTGTTATTGTATTCACAAAGTTGTTCAGCCATAACCACAATCAATTTTAGAACATTTTCATCCCCTACAAAAAGAAATCCCTTAGCCATCATTCCTAGTCCTCCCATTTCCCTGCCTAAAAAAAACACTCTTTTACTTCTTTCTCTATAGATTTGTCTACTGTAAACATTTCATGTAAATGGAATTATACAATAATTGACCTTTTATGGCTTCTTGAGTTTAGCATAATGTTCACAAATTCCTTCCATGTTGTAGCATGTATCAGTACTTTATTTCTTTTTGTGGTCAAATAATGTTCCATTATATGGTTATACCACATTTGTTTATCCATTCATCAGTTGATGGACATGCAGTTTCTTTCCACTTTTTGGCTATTATGAATGATGCTGCTTTGAACTTTCATGTACCAATTTTTGGGTGGACATATGTATTCCTCTTGAGTATATACCCGGGAGTAGAATTGCTGGGTCAAATGTTAACTATATGTTTAACTTTATGAGGAAATGATAGAATTTTTTCCAAAGCATCTGCACCATTTTATACTTCTGCCAGCAGTGTATAGGAGTTTCAATTTCTCCACATCTTTGTCAACATTTATTATTATATGTCCTTTTTATTATAACCATCATAGCATGTCTCCATTTAATAAAGATTTTTCATTTTTATTTATTTTAATTGCACATAATGCCAAACTTACAAGACAGTTGCAAAAATGATAGAAAACACATAAAAAGAACTCCAACATACCCCTCACACAGAAACCCTGATGCATTTGCTGTGTACATGCTAAGGATTTTGTAATTCCATTTTTAACACTCAGAAATGCAATGTATGGGGAATATAAGCTATCCAAGCACATGACATGAAGAGACTCTATGTAATAAACATGCAGTAATATAAAGTTCATTCATTCATTCGTTCATTCATTCATTCAACAAATAATTTCTGTTTTGGTTTGCTAAAAGATGCTGGGAGCAAATATACCAGAAATTGGTTGGCTTTTACAATGGGAATTTATTAGATTAAAAACTACAACTCTGAGGCTATGACAGACAGTATCCAAACCAAGGCATCACCAGGAGATCCTTTACCCTGAGCTGAAGCTGTGGGTGATCAGAGATAAGGCAGCACACGATGACAGAGTCTCATCATCTCTGCTCTCTCCTCCTGGGTCTTGTTGATTTCAGTTTCAAGCCAAAGTGGATTCCTCTCAGCTTCTGGCTCTCTGTACCTTCACTCTCACCTTCTGAGTTCTGTCTCTTTTGCTTTCTGTCTGTGTCTTCCTCTTTTTATTCCTCCATTCATAAAGTACTACAGTAAGATGCTTATAATCCACCCTCATCCTACAATCTAATCAAAGGCCCTGCCCTGAAGTAATCTCATCAAAATTTCCCACCAACATAAGGTTTGTATGCACAGGAATGGATTAAATGTAAAACCAGGATATTGTAGGCTCCACACAAGCTTCAAACTGCCACAGAAAAGTAGTTCAGGCCCTGGTATAAAGAAAGATAAAATGTGACAGAATTCTCTGCTTTCAGGAAGTCTGTATTTCACTGTGAAAAACAGAAAGAAAATGAACAAATATATTTTATGATATATCAAAAAGTAATAATTACCATGAAGAAAATTTAAGCAGGAAATTAAGAAAAGGAAAGTCAGGAAATTTTAAAATTTTATATAAACTTCTTATGGAAGTAGAAATTCAAAAGGAGACATTTGTACAAAGACTGGATGGAGAAAAGAAAGTGAGTGAACTAGATATACGGGATGGATGTTCTGGAAAAATGGAGAAGCAACTGAGGATATGCCCAAGAAGGAACATGTGCTGCTTAGTTAAAGGAGTAAATTGTCAAGTAGTAGTAAGTGAGAAGAAGTAGCAGGGCAAGAACTTGCTGTGTGAGAGATCATTGTGCAGATTGTGGCATCGATCTAAGTTAATGGCATAATCTTTGCTTGCTTTCTTTTTAATATACTTTTTTATTTTTAAAAGAAACTTAGATTGCATAATGGTTACATAAAAAATTATAGGGATTTCCCATATGCCCTGAACCCTAGCCCTCCCACATTTTCCCACATCAACATCCTTCATTATTGTGGTACATTTGCCACAATTGATGAACACATCTTGGAGTATTGCCAATATGTGTGGATTACAGTTTACATTATAATTTACACTGTCTTCTGCACAGTTATTGCAAGATATACAATGGCCTGTATCTGTCATTGCAATGTCATTCAGGACAATTCCCAAGTCCCAAAAAGGTCCCCAAATTACACGTATTCTTCTCATCCTTCCCATCAGAATCTCCAGTGGCTACTGCCTCCACATCACTGATAAGAGTTCTTCCCTTGGTAGGAGCAAAGTAAGTCTATAGTAGAATAACAGTGTTTACTCTAGCCCATCATTCATTCCCCAATGCTCAGTATTCTGGGATGGAGATGACCACTCCACCTCTAATTGAGAGGCATCTTAGTTCACATGGAGCAGATGGGTGGGACTATATTGCTTGTAGTTGTAGACTGTTCCTTGAGATGGTCATTGTCAATAATCTCCCTGTTAGTTGTCCTGGGTGAGTCCAAAGGACTGGAGAGTAAGTGTTGCAACTCCATTGAGATTCAAGGCCCAGCTGGTACATGGGCAACCAAAAGATTTAAGTTTATTGGACATATACCTATCAACTTTAGTACTAATTCTAGGTTCAAAAAGAAGGGGCAGAAAAGCCAAGTGTAGGTAAACCACCACTGAGTCCAACTCTGTCATACTGGGGAACATAAACTCCAAAGTATTGTCCACTGGCAGGGTGGAAGACTCCTTAGCTGTGTTCCCTGTATATAGTGTCTGGAAGTCTCCAGAGCCCTCAGAAGCCCCACAATTTGAGGGAATATTTACTTTGACAGTCACTTGGGGCATACCTATAAGGCCTATGCATGTGTACAAGTGTTCTTGGGGCATTATCACTGGGTGGAGATTCACACAGTAACTAAAGGAATATGGAATTCCCATCCTGAGGGGCTCTGTTGCATTCTCAAATGGGACACTAAGAATCCTCTTAGTACACTGGAAGTGACTTGTGAAAGAGGATGGACCATTGATGGGCCCTTGATAGTGATAATTTTACTTATGTACCTTTATTTTGGAATTGAAAAAGCCTATTACTAAAGAGTGCCTTAGAGTTACCAATTGAAAGCCTCCTTGTTGCTCAAATGTGGCCTCTCTTTAAGCCAAACTCAGCATATAAATGCCTTACATTCCCCCCGGCATGTGGCAGGACTTCCAGGGATGAGCCTCCCAGACACTGAGGGATTTCTATTGAGCACCAACTAGTATTATAACTGGAAAAAGACAATTGCTTGGTTTTAAGCAGAGAATTGAAATGGGCAGTTAGGAGGCCACTGCAGAAGTACATTTGTGCTAAGAAACTGCTTTGCACCAGGGATATAATGGTGGAGGGGCAAAAGGAGTGAAAGAGGGATATTTGAATCTGTGAACAGAGGGTAATTTTAGGGAATTATAAGAGTTCAAAATTACACTAAAAGTTTGCATTAAGTAAATGGAAGTATGAAAATGTCATTAATCCAGTGGGGAAGCGGAGGTGGAATGATTCTGCTGTCCAGTTCCTTTGTTAACACCTTGACCTGGACAAAGTTAATCATTATTGCTATCTTGTATCATCATTGAGTGGAAGGTCTTATTACTGGAATTAGAAAATAACTTCACATTTGTGTCTGGTACTTTTCCTCAACACGTTAATGTGTTTCAACCACAATTGTGCCTGTATCAATAAAGACATCACATATTGATGATTAACATTTCAATGTAGGGGCATACTGCATTTTTTTCCATTTTGAAATTGTACATTTTTTGCTATTATAAATAAAATGCCATAAAAATTTCTCTACAGATCTATTTTTTGGGCATATAAACTAAATTTTCACGGACCTGTACCAGAAGGGAATTAGGTGGTCCCAATGATGATTCATATGTCCAACTTTATTAATAACAAACTGTTTTCCAAAGTGCTTTTAATATTTTATATTCCAATTAGCAAATCACGTGAGCTTTTTAAGGCCTATTTGTTGATAAACAAAACAGTGAATTTCTAAAACAACCTGTGCTAAATTTAAAGTTAGATATTAGCCATCTTGCAAATAAACTGCTTTTGATATTCCATTTGTGCATGAACAATGATATTGGAAGGGATAATATATTGTGTGTGAAATATCTTAGAGAATCATAGACAACTTCTTTGTATTCATAATCAATAATTTAATAACAATTTTGTAATATCCTTTAGACCAGGGGTTTTTAACAAGATGTCCATGATCTTGAATTAAACTTCATAGAAACATTATACTTGTGGGCACATGTTGGTGTGGATGTGATATATTTATTAAATAACACACAGTATAGTGAGTAGTTAATAATGAGGAAATGGTTTTCACCTGACTGGCAAAGGGGTCCATGGAAGAGAAAAGTTTAAGAACCCATGATTTAGTTGCACTCATTCTTGGTTCAAGACAGAATATATTTATTTATTTAATTTAATTAATTTATTTTTCATTTTAACAAATCATTTTATTGAATCATATTTAAAAAGTATACAATTAATCCAACTTATACAATCAATAGTATGTGGTATAATCACATAATTTTGTCCATTCATCACTTCAAGCATTCTTGGAGCATTTTCATTGTTTCAATAATAATATTAATAAACAAAAAACAGAAAAACAAGAAAATTCTTCAGCTTTCAATTTTTTTCTGTTTCCCTGCCATACATAACTGCTATTTCTGGCTATTCTTGCACAGTTGTACATTTATTTATTAAGCAGTTTTATTGTGATATATTTACATACCATATGATCTATCTAAAGTGTGTAATTAATGGCTTTTAGTACAATCACAATGTTGTGCATTAATCATCACAAAAAAATTTTGAACTATTTCTTTTTTCATAATATATTTTTTTAATGTTTTAAAAAATTACTTAGATTATATAAATGTTACATAAAAATTATAGGGATTCCCATATGCCCCACTCCCCACCCCTTCCACAACCTCCCACATAAACAACATCCTTCATTAGTGTGGCACATTCATTACAATTAATAAATGCATTCTGCAGCATTGCCACTGAGCATGGACCATAGTTTACACTGACATCCACACTCTCTCCTATGGAGTTCACATTTTATGGGATGATAAAAATAGCCTATATCTGTCATTTCAATGTCATTCAGAATGATTCCCAAGTCCCAAAAAAGTCCTGGTATTATATTTATTTTTTCTTCTCCTTGCCCCCAGAAACTCCAGTGGCCACTGCCTCTACATCAATGTTGTAATTTCCTTCATTGCTAGAATCACAATATGTCTATAGTAGAATGCCATTAAGTCCACTCTAGTCCATAGTTCATTCCCCAATCATGATGATTCTGCGATGGTGATGTCTACTCCACCTCTAAATGAGAAGGAGCTTTGATCCCATACAGCTGATGCATGAGATTTTCTTGCTTGCATTTGTAGGCTTTCTTGTTTCCTGGTATGGTGGTTGTCAATCCTTACCCTATTTATTAGTTGTCCTGTGTGAGTCCAATGAACTGGAGAGTAAGTGTTGTAACTCTGCTGAGGCTCTGGGCCCAGCTGGCACATTGAATGCCCAAAGATTCTAGTCCTTTGGATATACACCTACAAACTCCAGCACCAAGTAAAGGCTTAAATAGAAGGGACAGATGAGCCATGTGTAGGGAAGCCATAATTAAGTCAAACTCTGTCACTCTCAGGAGCACAAACTCCAAAGTAAGGCCCACTGGCAAGGCACCAAATTCTAGAGCTATCTGCCCAAACTCTAGAGCTATCTGCCCCGACCACATGACCTGGGTGTCTCCAGAGCCCTTAGGAGCCACACTATTGGGGTAGTACTGAATTTGGCAGTTTATGAGATCCTGCTCTAATGTGTAAAAGTATTACCTCTGGGATGACCTCCTGATTCACTTCGAAGTCTCCTAGCCATATAAAGTCATTCATCTTTACATTTTCCCCCTTTTATTTGAGGTCTTTTCCCAGTTGCATTGTTGGTTGGTGCTTGGTAGTAATCCTTCACTGTCAGGGAGGCTCATTCCTGGGAGTCATGTCCCATGCTGGGGGAAGGAAATGCATCTCTATGCTGAGTTTGGCTTAGAGGATGCCACACCTGAGCAACAAGGAGGCTATCAGGAGGCAACTCTCAGGCACCCCACAACACTAGGCTAAGTTTCAATTTCAAGAGCAAAGGGTCATAAACATAGTCATCAATATGAAGGGCCCATCAATGGATCATCCTTCTTCACCAGTCACTGGCCCTGCATTTGGGAGACTGTTGCTGCTCCATTAGAGAATGTGGCAGAGCTCTCCAGGATGGGAATTCAATATTCTCTCTGTTATTGTGTGAATCTCCACCCACTGTGACAATGCCCCATGAACATTTGACATAATTATATACCTTATATGTATGCCCAGGTGAACTTCATCCCATGTACGCTCCATCACTGATATCCCACAATGATCCTCCCTGACCCCAGTTGTAACCCTTCTGTGATCCAAAGTTTCTTCAAAAATGAAGCCAGTAAAACAGCCAGATACAATTAATAGGAAAATGAAATAATAATGGTAGGTTTAAATATTAGAAATAAAATACATAAAAATTTTTTAAAAACTAAAAATAAAATTAAAAGTCTGGGATATTAAAAAATAATGAAAAATTATTAAAAAATGACTGTAATATCTGGTGTCCTGTATGTACAGTGATATTTTCTTTCATTTATTCCCCAGTGTCTTATTTTTTTTTTCATTTTGTTTTCAAAGAATTTTTAGGTCACAGCAAAGTCACATACAGATTACACGGGATTCCCATATACTCAACATCCTTCCCCTTTCCCCCTTATCATATTAATACCTTTTTATATGTGGATGCTACCTTTCTTACAACTGATATGCAAATAGGGAAACATAGCTACTAATCATGGTCAATGGTTTACATTATGGTTCACAGTTTAGACTATACACTATTATAAATTTTGATGATATTTAACATAGTCTGTGTCCATCATTGCAAGATCATATAGAACACTTCCATTGCCAAATAAATTCCCCCAATCCATCTATTCTATTCCTGGAGCAGACTTCTAGGGAGGTGTGAGTTGTCATTTTATCATAATGAATTGAATCAGCGGATGGAGACCCACATAATGAATGGGAAGGAGTTGGACTCCTATCCTGGGGAAGACCAATTTGTTCACAGAGGGGCAGGAGTCTCTCAAGAGCATGGGCAGTTCCTAATAGGAGAAGACAAACCAGTGTGTCAAGACCTCAGTTTTCTCATTGTAGGTAACTATGAATCCTGTCATCCAAGGAGTGAAGCCAGGGGTCACAGTGGGCCCCAAGGGGAGGGAGAGGGAGGAACAGAATATATTTATTAGTGCATGAATGTCTTACTTAGGTATTTTTTTGCTTCTAATGTGTACATTGAGTCCATCAACCAAACCAAGAACTAAATCAGTAAAATTCTCTTTTCAGTGCTTCTCCATGTCCTATCCCTATGTTTCCTCCATTATAATAACACCAAATATATATTCATCAGAAATTATAGATTATACAACTTTAGTTGTTGTGGATTTTATATAAAGAATCACATATTATAGGTAATCTTTTTTTATAAATATATTTTTATTTCTTCTTAAAAGATACTTAGATTACATATAAGGTTACATAAAAAAATATAAAGGATTCCCATATGCCCCACTCCCCACACTTCCCATATTTCCCCACATTAACAATTTCTTTCATTAGTATGGCACATTCATTGCAACTGATGAACACATTTTGGAGCATTCCTGCTAAGCATGGACTATAGTTTACATTGTAGTTCAGAGTATCTCCCACTCTATTCTGTAGGCTATGGCAGAATATATAATGGCCTGTATCTGTCACCACAATGTCATCTAGGTCAATTCTCTGTCCTGAAAATGTCCCCATATTATACCTTTTTTTCCCTCTTCCTGACTTCAGCACCTCCAGTGGCCACTGTCTCCACATCAATGATATAATTTCTTCCATTGCTAGAATCACAGTAAATCTATAGTAGAATAACAGTAAGTCTACTCTAGTCGATAATTTAATCCCCAATCCTGAGGATTCTGAGATGGTGATGCCCAGTATAACTCTAATTGAGAAGGGACTTCTGTCCCATATGGCTGGTGGATGGGACTCTCTTGCTTGCAATTGTAGACACTCTCGGTTTCTTGGTGTGGTGGTTGTCCATCCTCATCTCTTTGTTAATTGTCCTGGGTAAGTCCAGTGAACTGGAAAGTAGGTGTTGCAACTCTGCTGAGGCTCAGGGCCCAGCTGGCACATGGACAGATCAGAGACTCAAGTCTCTTGGACATACACCTACCAAATCCAACACCAACTATAGGTTCAAATATAAGGGACAGAAGAGGCATGTGTAGAGAATTCAAATCTGAGTCAAAATCTGTCACCGTCAGGATAATAATCTCCAAAGAAGGGCCAACTCTCAAGGCACCAAAGTCTGTAGCTATCTGTCATGACCATAGGACCTGGTTGGCTCTGGGGCACTCAGGTGACCCACTGTTTGGGATAGTGTCTCTTTGGCCATCTATGATATCCTGCTGAGACATGCATAAGCCTTACCTCTCTGATGACATCCTAACTCACTTTGAAGCCTCTTGGTCATACAAGCTCATTTGTCTTTACCTTTTCTCCCTTTTATTCAAGATCTTTTTCCAGTTTTATCACCAGCCAGTGCTTGGTAGTAATCCTTTGGTGCCAGGGAGGCTCATCCCCAGAAGTCAAGTCCCTCATTGGAGGAAAGGTAATGTATCTATATGCTGAGCTTCCCTTAGAGAGAGGCCACATTTGCGCAACAAGGAGGCTCTCAGGTGGTAACTCTTAGGCACCCTAAAACACTAGGCCAAGTTGCAAATTCAAAAGCAAGAGGCTCATAAGCATAGTCATCAATATCAAGGGCCCATCAATGGACCATCCTTCTTCATTAGTCATTTCCCTTGTACTTGGGGGATTGTTGCTGTTCCATTATACAATGTGGCAGAGTTCCCCAGGACGGGGATTTAAAAATCCTTCAGCTGTTGTGTGAATCTCTACCCACTTTGGCAATGCTCCATGAACATTTGAACATATTTGTATACCTTATATGTATGCCTAGGTAAACTTCCTCCCATGTATCCCCCATCACTGATACCCTACACCATTGATCCTCCCTGCCATAGTTGTAACCCTTTTATGAGCCAAAACTTCTTTAAAAATGAAGCCAAGACTATTGCCAAATATGATTAATAGGAAAATGAAATAATAATGATAAGTTTAAACATAAGAAATAAAATACATAATAATTTAGAAAAACTAAAATAAAGTTTAAAAATGAAGTATTAAAAATTGAAAACTATTTAAAAATTTTTTTTTGACATTTTTCCTTTCATCACTGTAATATCTGTTGTCCTGTATGTACAGTGGCATTTTCTCCCATTTCTTCCCCAGTGTCTTACATTTTTTTTTCTCTTCAAAGAAGTTTTAAGTCACAGTAAATTTATTTACAGATTTTAGGGGACTCCCACGTACCCAAGATTTCCCCCCTTTCCCCCCTTCCCTATTAATAACCATTTTACATGTGGATTGTACATTTGTTACAACTGATTTACAAATACTGAAACATAGCTACTAACCATGGTCAATGATTTACATCATGGTTTCCATTTTAGACCACACACGTTTATAATTTTTTAATGAAATTTAACATGGCCTCTATCCATCATTGCAACATCATGCAGTACACTTCCATTTCCCAATAAATATCCCTCTTTTATCTATTCTATTCCTCCCTCCCCCTCCCCTCGGGGTCCATGGAAAACACCAGCCTTCACTCCTTGAAGGACAAAGTTCATAGATATTTGCTACAATGCTTAGGGCTTGACACACTAGTCTGTCCTCCCCTATTAGGAACTGCCCGTGCTCTCAAAAGACACTCTCCCCTCTGTTTGAAAACATATTGGGCCTTCCCAGCCTGGGAGTACAACTCCTTTCCACTTATTGTTTGGGTCTCCTGCCACTGATACAGCACACTATGACAAAATGACCAACTGCACATTCTCTCGAAGACTGTGCCAGGTGTGCCCTCTTCCAAATGCCCCCCATCCAAAACCCTAAACCAGTATTCCTTCCTTGTCATATTGCCAAAATGGTTTTCTCATCACTGTACTTTCACACATGTACCCACCAATCCCTAGTGTTCACCTGCTCCCTCTGCCAACCCTCCCCCCAGCTCGATGGACCATCCAAACCATTCTTACCACCCTACTCCCCTGTCAAGCTTGCACCGCCCAACTGAATAGTATCCCTAAACCCCTGTTATATCCCTTTACTGCACAACTACTCACTTCTACCTTATCATATATTTCACCTGTATGGGCATTGGTTCACAACTTTCTTTTCTCTCTCTATTTCCTATAAACTTATCTTCCAGTCTCTAGCACTCTGAGTCAGCTAAAATTGTTTAATTCATATCAAAGAGTTCAGGTAGTATTAGTCCTTCAGTGCCTGACTTGCTTCAGTCAACATAAGGTCCTCAAGATTCATTCATGTTATCCCATGTGTTAGCACTGTATTGCTTCTCACAGCTGAGTAATATTCCATTGTATGTATATACACATTTTGTTTATCCATTCATCTGTTGATGGGCATTTGGGTTGATTCCAACTTTTGGCAATAGTGAATAATGTCGCTGTGAACATTGGTGTGCATAGATCTGTTTGTGTCCTTGCTTTCAGTTCTGGGTATATCCCCAGCAGTGGAATTGTTGAGTCATATGGCAGATCTATAGTTAGGTTTTTGAGGAACTTCCAGACTGTCCTCTACAATGGCTGCACCATTCTAGATTCCCACCAGCAGTAGATGAGGGTTCTCTTTCCTCCACATCCTCTCCAACACTTGTAGTCCTCTGTTTTTTTAATGCCACCAGTCTAATGGGTCTAAGATGGTATGTCATTGTAATTTTGATTTGCATTTCCCTAATAGCTAGTGATGTTGAGCATCTTTTAATGTGTTTTTTAGCCATTTGTATTTCTTCTTTGGAAAAGTGTCTGTTCAAATCATTTGCCCATTTTTTAAAGGTGTAGTTTGTCTTTTTATTTTCAAGGTATAGGATTTTTAATATATGCTGGATATTAGGAACCTGTCATATATATGGTTACCAAATATTTTCTCCCATTGGGGAGACTGTCTTTTCACTTTCTTAACAAACCCTTTTGAGGTGTAAAACATTTTAATTTTGAGGAGATCCAATTTATCTATTTTTTTCTTTTGCTGCTCGTGCTTTGGATGTGAAGATCATGAAGTCATTTCCTCTTGCAAGGTGCTGTAGATGCTTCCCTTCATTATCATACAAGGTCTTTACAGTCTTCACTCTTATATTTAGATCTTGAGTTGAATTTTCCATAAGGTGTGAGATGGTGCTCCTCTCTCATTCTTTTGGATATCGATATCCAGTTCACCAAGAACCACTTGTTGAAGAAGCAGTTCTCTCCCAGGTGAGTGGTCCTAGTGGCCATGTGAAATATCAGTTTACTGTATATGTGAGGACCTACATCAGAACTCTCAATTTGTTTCCATTGGTCAGTATGTATATCCTTTTGTCAATACCATGCATTATCAACCACTGTAGTTTTGGAGTATTTTTTAAAGTCAGATAGTTTATTCCTCCAAATTCATTATTCTTTTTCAATATCTCTTAGGCTATTCAGGGTCTCTTACCTTTCCAAATAAATTTCATAGTTAGTTTTTCCAATTCAGTAAAATGCTGTGTGGATTTTTATTGAGATTGCATTAAATCTGTATATTAGTTTTGGTAGGATAGACATGCTAATGATATATAGTCTTCCTATCCATGAACAGGGAATATTTTTCCATTTATTTAAGTCTTATTTGATTTCCTTTAACAGTGCTGTGTAGTTTTCTATGTATAAGTCATTTACACCATTAGTTAAATTTATTCCTAGGTGTTTGAATTTTTTAGTTACTATTGTAAATGTTATTTTTTCCTTGATTTCCTTCTCAGATTGCTCATTATTAGTGTACAGAAATGCTACTAATTTTTTCACATTGATCTTATAACCTGTGACTTTACTGAACTCATTCATAAGTTCTAGAAGCTTTGTTGTAGATTTCTCAGGGCTTTCTATGTATAGGATCATGTTCCGTGCAAATAGTGAAATTTTTACTTCTTCCTTTCCAATTTGGATGCCTGTTATATATTTTTCTTGCCTCAGAGTTCGAACAAGTACTTCTAAGACAATGTTAAATAGGAGCATTGATAGTGTGCATCCTTGTCTTTTTCCCGATCTTACAAGGAAAGCTTTTGGCATTTCACCACTGTATATGATGTTAGCTGTGGGTTTTTCATATATTCCCTTTATCATGTTTAGAAAGTTTCATTCTACTCCTATCCTTTGCAGTTTTTTATCAGGAAAGAGTGCTGTATTTTGTCAAATGCTTTTTCTGTGTGTAAAGAGATGATCACGTGACTTTTTTCTTTTGATTTGTTTATGTGGTGTATTACATTGATTGATTTTCTTATATTGAAACATCCTTGCATACCTAGGGTTAAACCCACCTCTACATGATGTATAATTCATTTGATGTTTTGTTGAATACAATTATCAAGTATTTTTTTTGAGGATTCTAGAACTTATGTTCATTAGAGAGATTGGTCTGTAATAGTCCTTTGTTGTGGCACCTTTGTTTGGCTGCAGTATTTGGGTAACGTTGGCATCATAAAATGAGTTAGGAAGTATTCCTTCTATTTCTATTTTTTGGAAGAGTTTGAGCAGGATTGGTGTTAGTTTTTTCTGGAATGTTTGCTAGAATTCACCTATGAAGCCGTCTGGTCCTGGGCTCTTCTTAGTTGGGATATTTGTGATGACTGATTCTATTTCTTTACTTGTGATTGGTCTGTTGAGTTCTTCAATTTCTTCTTTCTTCTATGTAGGCTGCATGTGTGTTTCTAGAAATTTGTGCATTTCATCTTATTTATCCTTTTTGTTGGCATATAATTTTTCAAAATATCCTCTCTTGATACTTTTTGTTTCTATGGTGTCAGTGGTGATATCCTTTTTCTCATTTCTTAGTTTGTATATTTGCATTTCTCTCTCTCTCTCTTTTTTTTTTTTTTTTTTTTTTTTTTTTTTTTTTGGTTAGTCTAATGAAGGGTTTGTCAATTTTATTGATCTTCTCCAATACCAACTTTTGGTTTTGTTTATTTCTTCTAGTGCTTTCTTACTTTCTATTTCATTTAGTTATGCTCTAATCTTTATTTCCTTCTTTCTCCTTCATTTGGGGTTAGTTTGTTGTTATTTCCCTAATTCCTCCAGGTGTGCAGTTAGGTCTATGATTTTAGCCCTTTCTTCTTTTTTGATATATGCATTTATGGCTATGTATTTCCGTCTCAGTACAGTTTTGCTGTATCCCATAGGCTTTGATATGATGCACTGTAATTTTCATTATTTCAACACAGTTACTGATTTCTTTTGAATATTCCTCCTTGACCCCCTGTTTATCTAAGAGTGTGTTGTTTAACTTCCATAACTTTGTGATGAATCTGGTTCTTTGGCCTGTACTGATTTACAGCTTCATTCCATTGTGGTTAGAGAAGTTACTTTGTATGATTTCAATCTTTCTGAGATCATTGAGAATGTTTCTGTGGTCCAGCATGTGGTTTGTCTTGGAGAATGATCCATGTGCTCTCAAGAAGGATGTAAAACCCCTTGTATTTGGGTGTAGTGTTCAGTATATGTCTGTTAGGTCCACATCCTCTAATGTATTATTCAAGTTTTTTGTTTCTTTTTTGATTTTCTGCTGAGATGTTTTGTCTAATGGTGATAATGGTGGATTTAAGCCCCCGCTATAAATGTATAGGCATCTATTTCTCTACTTA
>JAQZBX010000787.1:0-96557 GCA_029593785.1 Cabassous unicinctus
ATATTGGATTAGCCATGTTTTACATGTTCAATAGTGACATGTGGCTAGTGGCTTCTACATTGGACAGTGTGAGTTTGGATGGTATACTGGGTTGAATTCATTTCCACCTGGAGAATCAGCCTGTCTGACCTTATTTGTAAATAGGTTCTTTGCAGATATAATTAGTTAAGAGGAGGTCTTACTGGATTAGGATGGGCCCTAAAATCTAATATGACTGGTGTCCTTAAAGAAGAGGAGAGGACACAGAAACAGAGATAAAAAGGGAAGAATGCCATGTGACAATAAAGGTAGAGACTGGAGTGATGCAGCTACAAGTCAAGGAATGCCAAGGATTGCCAGGAGCCACCAGAACTAGGAAAAGACAAGGAAGGATTCTACCCTAGAGACTTTGGAGGGAGCATGGCCCAACTGACACCTTGATGTTGAACTTCTAGCCCCCAGAACTGTTAGACAATACATTCCATAGAGGAACTCTTAAACTCTGTTAACTCCAAGGCACCCTCTAGCTTGGACATGCTATGAAATGAGCTAAAAGCTGGAACACTCTGACACCTGTTAAGATACTCATCATGAGCCAGTATGCATCATGTACTGGTCTCTGTTTGTGCAGCAAAGGTGTGGGAGCATTTTATGCAGCCCTGGTATCCCAAGAGGTTGTTCCTGGGTCTGAGGAGGTTGGTCTTCTGCTGGAGACTCTGCTTTCCCACTTAGTCTCTGTCACCTCGGGAGAGGGACAGAGAGGAAACTTCTCCATGAGGTGACTGGTAACCTACCTGCGAGTCATGAATAACCACAATGGGTGTCAGTCTAAATGGGGGAGGAAGAAAACATGAATAACCCAGCTTGGTCATCTGGAGTCCAGGTTCTAGCCAGCTCAGTGACTGTTTGGGTGACATGTACCTATTCATTCATTCATTCATTCAGCAAGCATTTATGGAGCACCTACTAGGTGTGGTAGACCCTGGGTTAGACTTTCGAGATACTCAGATGCATAGGGCCTAGTTTATTAGACAATGGTCTTCTTGAAGGCAGGTGTCTTGTCTTTTTTTTTCCTCCAGCGCCTGAATATGGCCCTGGTCTCAAGGAGCACATAAACTAGTAGGAAAAGTAATTTCCTTTCCTGAATCTTGTGTTTTCATCTGTGAAATGGTCTCTGGGCATTGTTCTCAATGACCTTCAAGATCCCTTCTAACTTGGGTATTCTGTTGTTACATTACTTGATGTCCTGCAGTAAGAAAAGTTTACATACAGAGAGGGAGCAAAGGTCACAGAAAAATCCGCAGCAGGGGTAAAATGAGAGCACAGAGCCTCTAGGGAAGGTGTGAAGCCAGTAGCCTCCAACCTCACCCAAGAAGGCAGTGAGACAAAGACTGGTCCAGAAATACAAACAGGAATAACAGAGCAGGATTGATAGCACCGGCTCTGGGTTTGGGTGAGCCCAGCCCTTAGAACAGGACTGAGGCTTATCTGGCAACATGCCAGACAGTGCCAGAGCTTCCCACTGGTCCAGGCTGGGGCCAGTGTGTTGTAGCTGAGCACATTCTGCACAAAGAACTAGAATCTCTAGGTTCTGGTCACAATTCCCCCTCCCCTCACTTTTACCTGTGTCACCAAAACCTCTGGGGATAGCAACACCTACCTCACATATTGCTGTGATGATTAAATGTGAAAACACATATGAAAGGTCTTTGTAAACTCTAAAGTGCCATATACATGGAAAATAAAATTAATATTCATGGAGGAGGGAGAAATAGAGAGGAGCCTTAAAGAATTAATAGTCAATACCTGGTTGTACACCAGGTACTGGATTAATCCCATTAGAAAAATCAACTCACTTAAGCCTCACAGTGTGATATTTGTACTATTTTTTTTTATTCTACAGATGAGGAAACTAAGTCTCAGTTTAAGTAATTTTATTAAGGACACATAACTTGTAAGTTACAAAGGTAGGATTCACACTTAGGACATTTGGCTGCAGAATCTTTGTTCTTAACCATTATGCTCTTCTGCCTCCCTGCATGGAAAAAAAAAAAGGTATTTTAATTCCAGCCAATAACCAGAGTACCAGACTAGATATATGGTGATGAAGAGAGTCCCTGCTCTCAAAGAGCACCAGCAAATAAGGAAATAGTCCAAGAAATAGGGAAATAGATATTATTAATATTGTTGGTTCTGGAATAGTGTAAAGAGAATGTGAGATGGGAGACAAGGAGTGTTCTAGAGGCTCTGCATGCATTTAACAGGCTAGAGAACTAAGGGTGGTAGGTAAAGAGTGCTTCAAGGTGAGGCTAGAAAGTTGGTGTGTTGGAGCCTGGCGGTGAAGGGCCTTGAATGCCAGGCTAAAATGACTGGGTTTTAGCCTGGAGTTGTCAGGGAACTCTGAAGGGATTTGGAGCTGGTGAGGAGTTTATTAAAAGTAGAATTTTAAAACAAAGTAACAAAAGAGAAGAAAGCCTTTCACCTTGGGGCCAGCCCTGTTACCATGCTCTGAGGACGTGTAAAGGTGAAAATAGATGGAAGCTACTTAATTTTTCAAGTTAGACTGGAAAAAGAGGGATGGAATTTCAGGGACTTGGTACACCATCATTGCTCAAAATGTGAAGAATTCAGAGGTAAAGTCTTAGAAGACTTTGTTGAAGGGAATCTGGGAAGTATCCATGCTTGGCTACACCTGTTTGGTAAGTCACTGGCTTCATTGTTACAGTGGAGGGATTTGGTAGATGGGATTAACATCTATGCTTAGTTGACTTTAATAAAGGAGGTACTCTCAGCAATGTGGACGTGGCTAGGATGGACCTCATCCTATCCGCTGGAGGTCTTCAATGGGAGAACACAGGGTTTCAAGAATGAGAAGAATCTCTGCCTTGAGACTACATCTTCCTCTCCTCCCCAGCCATACGGAATTCAGTCCCTACAATCATTCTTTTTAATAACTATCTTTATAGACTTCTATCTATGTATACACATACACACACATACATGTATGCATACTTACTGTTGGTTCTGTTTCTCTGGTGAGTCATGACTGATACACCTTCCTTCTGGTGAACCTCTTCCGTGACGGGGAACTCATTACCCAGTGAAGCAGCCCACTGTCCTTGGACAGTTCCTACTGTTACAATGAGTTTCTTGTTTTTTATTTTTTTCCTTTTCTTTCTATCTTATTTAACTCCAGGGGAGTTAGCCCTTATTTTATTCAAATCGAAGAATGTCTTTATTTCAGTATCACCATGTTGGTAACCTCCACAGACATAAAAGCTTTCCTAGGTGTCAGCATGGAAACTTTGTGGGGGTCAAAAGGGGTCAGATGAGGGAGGCTGAAGACCTGGAGACTAGACATGCACCCTCGGAAGAGACAGACTGAGCTAGATTAGGGGAAGTCCAGCCAGGTGGGTGACACATGATGTCTAGAGATGGAAGATATGAATGAGGTACTGTATATGTGGCCTCGTCAGCTATGGCCCAAGAGCAGTAATAATTTTGTTAGTTAGGAAATAGGTGACGTAACCAAAAGAAATCTCAACTCTAATTTCTTTAAAGCACTCTTTTCTTCTTTAGACTGAATGACCGGGAAATTCTCACAGATCACTCCTGCACCTAACACCTACTCAGTGCTAGACAACAAGATTCACAAGAGGATTAGACATTGCCCCTGCCTCTGAGAGGCTCACATGCTAAAGGGCAGACAAAGGGATAAACAAAGAAAAAAATGAGAGGAAGAATGGGCATTGTATACCTAGGAGGCCCCCAGTCTAAGCTACCGTGATACCGTGAGGTCAGCATGGTATCTCTTTCTGTTCACAACACAGAACTCCAGTGCCTAGAATGGGGCCTGACACAGTCTCAACAAATATTTATTAAATGAGTAAAGGAGTGAGTGGATGATAGCATCTGACCTAAAACCAAAATCACATTCTACTAACATTCAACCTAAAACTTTACTCACTAGAACCTGGTGTATCCCCATCTTACAATGTCCTTTGTGTGAGGTCTGTCTTAACAGGTAAGTATTAACTAATTGAGGACAGGCACAATGCCATCTACTCCTTTATCAGTCAGTATGGCCCATCCCAGCTCTATTTACTTGGCCACATAACAAGGGTCTCCGGTACATAGACAGGACCCTGGCAATGGAGGGAGACAACCCAGCCATGAACCCTGTCCTTCTCCCTTGGGCAAGTCAATTTAACCTCTTTGGACCTCAATTTCCTATCTGCTCAAGAGAGGGAGTATTGCTTCTCCTTCACATAGTTACTAAATAATTTCATTCTGAAAAAGAGCTTGGTGTTATTGAGAAAAGATCCAAAGCAGATTGACAGGCCTCTTTCCTGAGGTAGCTCCATCATTTAAGGGATTCAGACTCAAGTGTTAGCCCTCAGGAGCAGCTGACAGAGGAAGGCTATTTGAACCTGTGAACTTTTGGTTGAAAAGCAAGAGTTCAACTCTCCCCAGGTTCTCTCTGGTGTTGCAACATTGTGCAGTGTGTACAACCGGAAACCCCAAATTGGGTTTGCATCTATCTGACCGAAGTACCTTCCCCAGCTCCACCTCCAGATGTTCCGTGGGGGTTTGGGGTGGGGAGGACGAGTTAATGGAGCTTAGCGGCTCTGATAGGGGTATGTGTCTGTGCACCGGCATTCACAGGAGAGCTGGGAGTGGGAGGATTCCTGCATGCATCTGGAAACGTGTGCCCACGGCTATGGGCTGCCTTAGCCAGAAGGAAAAGGCTTTTAGCATCACAAGAGAGATGCTTCCACATCTTCCCTCTGAGAAGGTTTGGAGGCCATTTCTTTGGCAACAAACTGCCGAGATTTTCCATGCATCTGTACTATTTCAATGACTTTTACAAACTTGCCTGCCTGCTTTTTAATAAGCAGGGCTTTGCATTTATGCTACATGTGCAAGGTCTGACCTTTTCATAGGAAAAAAACATTCATAACCAAAGCCTATATATAGTAGCTTCAGACTGGAGCAGATAAAGATGTAGGTCATGTGACTTTTTGTGTGTGTGAAGCATAATGCAAGAGGGAGGCAGCAGACAATTTGAAACTCGTGAAATAATGCCACTGGCTTCAGCCTTCCTAATATTTATCAAAGGCTTTAAATAATGACTTTGTTTTCAGCTGAGACTTATAATGCCACCTTCTATCCCTGAATGCATGATTTTTTTCCACAGGGGAAATTTTATTAGTTTGAAAGGTATTTTGCTATCCAGCTAACTCTTAACCATCCTTGTTAAAAGAAAGACAAACAGTTACCAGCAAAATTTATTCAATGAACAAAAATTTAAAATGATACATAGGTAATCAAACAATCTGATTTGGGTCGTTTATTGGAGGAAAAATTTCCCCAGGGTCATCATTACCTTCTCAAATTCCTCAGCATTCAAGGCTAAAACGACCTGGAAATTGCCTGCCATTCCAAATTTCCTCTCAAGCAACCCTTTTTAATACTGTGTTCCACGAACTTTCTATTGTTTAAGCCTTCATGTTCCTTTGTCTTTGCCTTTGTTCCCTTTACTCTCCTCTCTTGGTTCACCTTTTCCTGGGCATCTCTGAATGTCCAAGTATCTTCAGAAATATATGGCTCGAATGCAATGGCTTCCATGACCCCTTCCTTCTCTCTCATTCCTGTCTGTTTTAGTTTCCCAGCTGCTAGAATAAATACCATACAGTGGGTTGGCTTAAACAATAGAAATTTATTGGCTCATGGTTTTGAGGCTAGGAGAAGTCCAAAATTGAGGCGTCACGAAGGTTATGCTTTTCCGCAAAGACTGCGGCATTCTGGCAGTCCTTGGGTCTTTGGATTTTCTGTCACATGGCAATGAATGTGGTGGCATCTTCACCTTTCTCTTCCAGGTTCTGTTGACTTCCAGATTTTGGCTGCTCCCCGTTTCCTCTCTTTCGGTCTGACTTTCACTCTGCTTATAAGTGACTCTCATAATCCCAATTAAAGCCCAACCTAATACAATTGGGCCATACCTTAACTGAAGTAACATCCTGAAGAGATCATATTTATAATGGTCCACACCCACCAGAATGCAGACCAAGACCAAGAACACGTCCAAACCGGGGTACACAATTAAACCCACCACAGTCTACCCTCTGGACCCCCCAAAGACATGTTCTTCCCGCATCAAAATACATTCATCCCATCAAAACTTCCCAAAAGCCTTAAGCCATTTTAGAGCAATGCTAAGTCCAAAGTCTCAACAAAATCATTTATAAGTGTGATCCATTCTGAGACAAAATTCCTCTTCCACTGATGAACCTGTGAAACCTAGAAAACAAGTTATTTTCTTCTAACATACAATAGTGGGCTAGGCATTGTATAGACATTCCCAATCCAGAAGGGAGACTTTGGAAGGAAAACAGGGGTCACCAGTTCCAAACAAATCTGAAACTCCACAGGGCAAACTCCATTAGATTTCAAGGTCTGAAAGCCATCTGTGGCTTGATGCTTTGTTGTCCAGGTCTGACAGAACCACAACCCACCCCTTCCAAGTGCTTGCAGAGTGGCCATGCTCTACTCAAACACTGGGGTGTAGGCTCCACCCTCTCCCAGCTTGGGGATGATTTCTGGGCTCTTTGTGAACATCAGGGCACAGTCTTCACCATCTCTGAGCACTGGGGTAGTGCCACCACCACACTGGTCTTCCCAAGCTCTATGCCTATTTTTAATGAACTGACCATAGCCTGCTCCTAGGTTACCCTTACTGGTGTACTTGTCTTATACCCAATTCTGCTAGACCATGAACTCTTTGAGGGCAGGAAAAGATTAATCTTTGAAGCATTTTGCAACCCCATATTGCCTAATACTGGAGACAACATACAATATGAAGCTATAAAATATACCCTCTAAAAAATGTTTATTGAGTGAATGAAGTTAGCTTTTGAAGGCACTAAGAGTGATTTGTTGAGCATTAATTATGTATAGCTACTATTCTAACCATTATCTCACTTAATCATCACCAATAAACCTATGAGGTTATTATTGTTATTACAATCTATAGCTGAAGAAACTGAAGCTCAAAGAAATTCAAAACTTACACCCACATTACGTAACTAGCAGAATGATAGGCCAGGATTCAAATCCAAGTCTGTCTAGCCCAGAGGTGTGCTAGAGCAGGCTTGTTCTGGCTCACAAGAGCTGCTTGTTGAATTTTCAGCAATTTTGCGAGCTGGTTGTGAAGCGCCACCATTTAAACTTACATACATTTACAATTAAGTGAATTATATTAAAAACAAAGGTAATACATCCTCAAATCTCACTACTTCCTATTTATTTTACACACTTTACTGTATGAGCTCTTGAGGTTATTCATGTTTCTTGTATCAATATGGTAGAATTCCTACATAATGTTGTGCTGCTGTGCATCTCTTTCAAACTCCACATTCAGTGATGTCACATGGGTAACCTGAAATCAGCCATAGTGAGAATATTCACATGAAGGAAATTGGCAAACACTACAAATTAGGGCTTTCTCCCCCTTCAAACCCCTGCCCCAGAGAGATGTTGTTAAATATTTACAACACACCACTGGTCTGTCTCCAAAACTGGCTGTGGGCCCAAGAAACACACAGATTCATTCCTTTCCAGGCCTCATCCTCACTCAATAAGCCATAACTTTAGACCATCACAGATAAACTACTGTGATGAATAGAAATTGGCTTTTACAAGTCTTTGAATTTCAGAGTTGGGGTGGAAGTTGTTCTTAGTAGTTACTTTATGCCTATACCCATATATTTTAAACCTCTACCACAAATTTATTTAAGCTCGTCATCACATCCTGTATATATGATGTATCTCTTGTATGGTAATATGGGACTTCCAAAATGTGGATATAAGTTTATTCACCAAAGCTTACACTGATAAAATATCCTATTGTTTTATCTATACATCCTCAGATTCTGGATTTCAAGTACATAGTTTCTATGCTATGTACCTTATATGTGGTCTCATGAAATAACACCTGAACTTTAAATCAGAGATTATGGGTTTCAGTACTAGTTCTTTCACTTAAGAGCAAGTCATTTAACATCACTGAGCTTCAGTTTCCTCATTTGCTAAATGAGAAGTTTAGGCTAGATGTTCCTTAAGAGTCATTTGGCTACTTAAAATTCTTATAGCCTTCTTCACAGAAATGGAAAAGCCATTCATCAAATTCATATGAAAGGATCAGGGGCCCCGAAAAGCCAAAACCATCTTGAAAAAGAAGAACAAAGTTGGAGGACTCACACTTCCAGATTTTAAAACTGATTAAAAAGCTATAGTAATCAAAACAGTGTGGTTCTGGCACAAAGGCATTATTGGGCACTGGATCATGCCCCCCACAAAACGTATGTTTGGGTCTCAATCCCTGGTACTGTGGGTGTGAACATTTGTAAATAGGACCTTTCAAGGTGGTATTAGTTAAGGTGTGCCCAGACTGAATGGGGGTGAGCCTAAATTTACGGCTGAAGTTCTTATAAGCAAAGGAAATTGGACTTGGAGAGGAGCCACAGGGAGCAACCAGAAGCAGAGTTGAACTCTTCTGGTTCAATGGAACCCAGAAGAGAAAGGAGAAGATGCCACCATGTACATTACCATGTGACAGAAAAGCCAAGGAACTCCAAAGATTGCCAGCCAGTCAGAAGATACTGACTCTGGAAGGAGGCAAGTCTTCTAGCCTCTGAAACCACGAGCCAATTCCTATTGTTAAGTCAACCCATTGTATGGTATTTGTTTTAGCGGTAGAAAAACTAAAACAGGCATATAGACCAAGGGAATAGAATTCAGAATTCAGAAATAAACCTCACATTTATGGTCAATTGATTTCTGATATGAGTGCCAAGTCCACTCAATGGGGAAAGAATAGTCTCGTCAACAAATGGTGCTCAGAAAACCGGACATTCATATGCAGAAGAATGAAAGGGGACTCCTACCTCACACCACATACAAAAATTAACTCAAAATGGATAAAAGACCTAAATATAAGGTCTAAAAGTAAAAAATTCCAGAAGGAAAAAAGGGAACCATTTTTAGAACATTTTGTAGGGCAATGGATTCTTAGACTTTATAACCAAAGCATAAGCAAAAAAGAAAAAATAGATAAATTACTCATCATCAAAATTAAAACCTTTTGTGCATCAAAGGACATTATCAAGAAAGTGAAAAGACAACCTTCAGAATGGGAGAAAATATTTGGCAGCCATATATCTGTTAAGAGTTTAATATCCAGAATATAAAAAGAACTCCTACAACTCAACAACAAAAAGACAAGTGACCCTGTTTAAAAATGGACAAGGACTTGAATTGACGTTTCCCCAAAGAAGATATACAAACAAGCACATGAAAAGATACTCAGCATCATTAGCCATTAGGGAAATGCAAATCAAAAACCACAATGAGATATCACTCACTACACACCCACTAAAATGGCTATTATTTAAAAAGAGGAAAATAACTTGTGCTGATGAGGATGTGCAGTACTAGGAACCCTTGTTCATTGTTGGTGGGAATGTAAAATGGTGCAGCCACCACGGAAAACACTTGACAGTTCCTCAAAAAGTGACATATAGACCCTGCAATCTGACTTCTAGATATATACCCAAAAGAATGGAAAGCAGGGACTCAGACAAATTTCTCTAAACCAATGTTTACAGTGTCATTATTCACTGTGAAATGTGGAAACAACCCAAGTGCCCACCAAAGGATGAATGGATAAACAAAATGTGGTATATGCATATAATGAAATATTATGTTGTAAAAAGGAATGAAGTTGTGATACATGTGTCAACATGGGTGAACCACCTTGAAGACAACAAGTTGAGTAAAATAAGCCAGTAAAAAAAAAAAAAAGACAAATATTGCATGATCTCAATTATATGAAATAACTAAACTACGCAAATTCATAGAGACAGAACATAGGTTATAGGGTACCAGGGACATGGGTGGGGTTGAGGAATGGGAAGTTAATACTTAATGGTTACAGAGTTTCTGTTTGGGGTAAAGGAAAAGTTTTGGTAACAGATGGTGGTGATAGTAGCACAACACTGTGAATGTAATTAACACCACTGAATTGTACACTTGAATGTGGTTAAAATGGAAATGTTATGTTTTATATGTTACCACAATACAAATTTTAAAAAGGAAAAAAAAAGTTCCCTCCATTTTTACTTCTCAATGACACTATGTGTTGCTTCTCTTCTCTAGAGCTCAGTTTATACATCTATAAACAACAAGTTAAACTAGGTAGCTCCTAAAGTCTTTTGCACCTCTGCACACTGTGTACCCATATGAAAAGCTATGATTTCTAGGTAATGTGTTGTTCCTATCATGTACCAGCATGCTTTACCACTGGAAAAATGCCAGGTAACCTGCTGTGTGCCCAGCACTCAGGTGCTAAAAGAGGACTTGGAGATGGAGCAGGTTTTCTGGCCAGGAACTCTGTCACAAAGCCAGCCGAGGCAGCCCTCAAAACAAAGGGACGTGTGTGGGTGGAGGGAGCGCTTCTGCCGTTTTCTTTTAGATCATCTAGAAGCCTAAAGAGGTAAGGATGAAATATTCGTACGGGGGTTTTGATTTGACACCCCAGCTGGGCCGGCAGTGATGGGTGTGAGGAGGAGGAAGGTAGGAGATGTAAGACAGGTGCAGGAGGTTGTGAGACCTTCTGTTCGATTGGGGGAGCGGAACAATGCTGGTGGGAACTAAGGAAAGGCTTCATACAGGGGCCTCTGGCGGAGTTCTCATGGTGGGCAGAGCACAGGAGCTCAGATACATCAGCTCCCTCCCTACCCTTAACTTATCTGTTGACCCTGAACCCATAGCTCATTTTTATCTTTATGGAAAATCAGAAAGTTTCCTTGATTTCTCATCTATATCTTCATGCTCAGCCTCATCCACTCAACACCTTATGGTTTTCTGGTTACAAAGCACATTGACATGCACTATCTCACGCGACAATAGACAACTCGGAAATTGGTATTATTACTTGCCTTTTTCAGAGGAAGAATTGGAGGTTAAGAAAGGGAACTGAACTTGCTCACAATCACCTAGGTGTAGAGTTGACACTGAAACCAAGCTCATTCTTTTGACTTTAAGACTTGTGCACTCTGCCTGCCCCCAAATGGTCTTTACCTAATGATGTCAAGACCATTAGCTGAGATGAGAAGTTTCTGAGCAGCTGCCCACCCCAGGAAATAAAGAACCACACTAGAAAAAGAAGGAAGTGATAAATTCATAGGCTCAGTGAATCTTAATGCTGGAAGGAAGCTTCGCATTCCCTGGCCCACCCTCTTCAATTTTTCAGTGGAGAAAATGAGGCCCACAGTGTCATGTGGCAAGTTCAAAGTCATGCACTATGTCAGGATCAAAGCTAGAGCTCAAGCATGGGGCTTCTGCCTTCACCTGCATGCCATTCCTGTGTACTCGGGTATTGTTAATTTTTACCCATTTTTTTCGGTCACCAGCAACTGATTTTTTTAGTCATCACAACTACTTTAAAACACTTTGACGACCACTGGTGGGGACAATGTAACATTTTCAACCAGCGTAGACATGGACTGAAGAACCTTCGATGGATAGAGGCCAGCATGCTCCAATCTCAGCTGTCAATTTGCATTTGACGCATTCTGTGTCAGGAATTGGATTTATTGCTGGTGAGAATGGTGACTCATGCTCTTCTGACACCAACCAGCTAATTCACCTTGCCATGACTTGGTAGGAACAAACAATAGAGACCCCTTGTCATCTGGTCCCTTAGGACTGGTCTTGCTTAAGTCTGAGCACTTAACCCCAAATCAAACTTTACCCCAAAGGCAAACAGATGGGCTTTATTTTAGGAAACACTGACTTGTAACCCAGTCCTGAAGATTAGCAAAATGAAATTGGCTAATGAGGTGTCTTTTTTAGGAGTTACGTGTCCCCGGTCTATTCTCACTTCTATTATTAAGTTGATCCATCACCTTTCTAAGCCACCTTATCCCCATGTACCAAAAAAGCTGATTAAAAGAGATGAAATTTCCAGGTGCTCGTCTATTTTGATGGACTCCTTCTAAGATTACACCTTTATCAGAGGTGTCTTGCTACTTTTCAGTTTTTCTATATGGACTGGCTGGGCTTAGGAATGAGGTTTAAACTGTGTTTTTATAGGTTTCTGCTCTGTTTCTAAAAAAGATGAGGAGCTCCTTAACAGTAAAGATGAACTATAGCAGCTTAAGCTGTATGAAGTTGACTTCAGGATCAACAATGTAGAGTACTAAAAAACTTCAAAATTTGGTGTGATTTAACCTTTCTCTCTCATTACAATATATCTTTTGAAATCCATTTTCCAGGTCAGATGGACAGGTCACCCACCATAGCTATGCAAGAGGTGAAGATGAATTCAAGGCTAAAAACGAGTGGAACATTTTATTTAAAATTGTATGTCTCAAGATTCAGCTAGCTTTAACTCTAGAGAAGTGGCTGTATTGATTTTTCTAATATGACTGTGAGAACTCAGGTTTGAAACTTGGGTTTCTTCATTCGTTTACTCAACGGATATTTCCTAAGTGCCTACACAGTGTCAGGCATTTTGCTGTGCTGTGGAAACCCAGAGGTACGTTCAATCCCACCCCTGATCACAAGGAGCTTAGTATCTAGCAGAGATGATTTAGTATGTGAATAGATAACTGTAACAGAGATGATCTGATATGTGCTTAGGTAACTGTAACATAAGGCAGAAGCTTTGGTACCATGAGAAAGCTCGGGGCTGCTCAGAGGAAAGCAAGATTCCATCTCACTAAAAATGCTTCCCAGAGAGAAAGTGGCATCTTGAGTCTTCATAATGGTCAGACAGGATTTTGATTCAGTGTTCATGATGAAGAGATTGGGGAGCTCACTTCTCTGTGATTCAGCTTTTTCATTTGTAAAACGGGATAATAAGGGGATCAACCTCATAGACTTGTGAGCAATATGTGAGTTCATCTGTATCCAGGCTCTTAAGAACATTGTAAGTGCTCAGGAATGTTAATTATTATTTTTATTCTGACTTTTGTTCTTACTTTTATCCTTAGCATCTGAGTGAAATTACCCCTAATGTTTCTTACAATCTCAAAGGGGAACTCTATGGAGGAAAGATCCATGCCTGTTAAATTCCTTTTTTGTTGCAGCAAATCTCATATCTTTGCAGGTGCTCAGGCTATGAGCTGTGTAGTTCACAAGTATGTTCTCGCTTTCTCTCCCTCTCTCCACAGTCCGACATTCTTTGTCTCCCAGTATCAATCATACACATGCACACACACACACATACACACACAGTACCATCTCTGTCTGTAGAAGCTGGACTGTTTATCAAAAGGCCTGGGTGTAGGAGTGTTTCAAATGGTTTTTGGAAACTGAAATGATTTCAGAGATAATGGGCACCAATAATGTGGGTGTGAAATACAAACAATAGACAAGTTCATATCGAAATTTTTACATTTAGGAGAGGTGGGTTTTCCTTTTTGTTGCTTTCCCCCCCCAGAGCATCATCATTTATGTGGTGTGAAGATTATCTTTCCTCTGGAAATTAAACATCACAATACAGAACACTGTGATGTAGCTGATTAATCGTATGAAGGGCTCGGTCCCTTTTGAGCGTGGCTTCATCCTCATTCAGGCATGGCAGCCTACAAGAGAAATTTGCTTTGAGTCATATATTTTACATAAACCAAAGAGGTTACCCCTAAGATGAACTGTCTGGCTTATTGTTCCCCACCCCCACCCTGTCCCAAATACCATCACAGTTTCAGAACTTGAACTTTCTCTCAAAAATGTCTTTACTTGAACCAAGCAGTGTTTCTACATTAAAAAAATAATTGTCACTATGCCTATTGTAATTAATGATTATGGATGGGTTGTTCTTTTTGGGTGAAACGATGAAGAGGCGCTTGTTTCTCATTCACCATGAATGTCGGAAAGCGCAGGGAAGGGTTTGCCTTCTTCTTTGCACCAGCTATTTTTTTTTTTTTTTTTTTGGTCTCTCTCTATTTTGTGAACAAGGGCATACAGTTCAGGATTCTAGAACTAGAACAAAAGATTAAAACTCTAGCCCGTAACCTCAGCCTCAGAAACACCAGTGCTCTTACAAAACAATCAAATTATATGAAGTGATACAATGATATCTAACCTGAAAGGGTTGTTATGGGGATCGATAAGATGATGAATGTGAAATATTGATATAAGATCTTAAAGCGCTAATGAGGTGGTTGATAAAGACTGCAGACCCTCTGCTCAAGAGGAAAATGGGGATAGTTTTTTTCTTGCAAAAAAACAGAATTAGCAAGGCCATTTTAAGTGTCAGTTTGCCTGTATGCCTTCTTTCATCCTGAAGTTTCCACCGCATGGTTGAGTACCAGGACGTGTCATGTCATTCTGGGATTAAAGATAATTTGTCTCAGCCTGTCATGTAGCTAGTGATCTTCAACCACACACAAGTTGTGTCTGAGAACAAAAGTAGAAAATACCAAGCCAGACTTTTTGATGGCATTTACTGACCTCATCCAGAGCAGGAAGTGTAAACTCTGAGAGGAGGATCCCCAATTGAAGAGGTAAATAATATATTTGGCACCACAAAGCCTTCCCCACTAGAGCAACAGAGATTGGAAATGATGACTGAAGGTTAATTCAGCAGGAGATATGCTGGGCTCAAGAATGGGTTTACATGCTGCTCGTGGATGGGACTCTTAAGATATGGATTGAAGACGTATGTAGTGACCTGTCAGATTGGTGAAAACACATTCCACGCTTGTGGAAAAGGATCGGGCTTGTTCAGAGCCTTTGATAGGATAAAGTTCCTATGAGGCAGACTTTGGATAAGAACTTTCCAATAATCTAAGCTGTTAAGATGTGGAGCCAGGCTGCCTCTGGAGGTGGGGAGAGCCCCACCGCGGGAACTGTTCCAGAGGCCGCGGAAGGGGTGCTGAAAGGGGAGAGTCAACCTAAGAGAGGGCTGTGGGCTGGATGAATATCTCCTTGGGCCTGCCACACCCCTAAGAGTCTCTCTGAGAGTCCAGGATTCTGAAATGACACAACCTAGAATTCCTTTTTCTGAAGAGGAAGGGATGTGGAAAGAGTCATGGGAGACAGAATGACAACAGGCGGCATGAAAAATCCTTGGCTAGCCTCCCCTCTCTTCTCCAATAATAGGAGAATGATGGGATCCTGCACTCAGGGAAATGAAAGGGCAGTAAATTTCCAAGGCAATAAAAGGCACTGCCTCTAGCCCCGTATTCAGGCAACATGTGGAAGTCCTTGCTTTCAGACGGCTTGGAGGAATTTTTTAAAAAGCACAAAGGCTTCTGTGGCTGAGTGATGGGATCCAGATTGCGCAGCTGGAACTGCTCGACTTTAGCTGGTATCAGGTCTGGAGTACCACACTCCATGGCCTGGTGAGCACAGCACTGGGAAGGGGGGAGGGGGGGAGGTGTGGTGCTGGGGTGATTGTAAAAATTCTCTTGCGATTTGTGTGGTTGCTTTCAGAAACCAATGGGACCATTAGAGAAAGTCCCAAAAATGGGCTCCATGGAGTACTAATCCCACAAGATCCATGTGCTAGGGCCAAGTTAAAGGAATGTTGTATATCCATAGAGCCATACCTTCCCACCGCTGGAGATTTACAAGGTACATTTGCATTAAAGCCTCTGAGAAGCAAAGCAACCTGTTTCATTTTGAATAATCCTGATTTTCTCTAACTTATTTGAACATGGTAACCATTTTTACCTAGCAGTATGTAACACTATTACCATCCTGGGGACAAACGCTCCATGGTGAACACTTTGGGTAATATTTTTGTGTGATCCCGTGTGTGCAGGAGACATTGACAAACAGATCCAGAGGCTGTTAGAGATGGAAGCAACAACTGAGTGAATTTAATATGCCATTGTTCCACGTTTTGAACGAAGAAAGCAGAGGCCCAGAAGGGTTAGGCAAAAGTAACGACCAATAGCATTAACCCTGATCCTATAAGAACCTGACATTTTAAAAGGCCAATAAATGACTGTGAAACATTACATCATGGATTATGATGTAATATTATATTATATATAAGGTTAGTTGGCAGTTAAAAGAATACTGGACTTGGAATCCATAGATCTGACTTCTAGTGTGAGGTCTCTGGATTTTTTTGCTGTCACAGCTTGGACCCATCAATCCACTTATTAGCATTGGGTCCCCTCATCTCTAAAATCGGGAGGAGAATGCTCGTCTGGCTGATCTCACAAGTGCTGGTGAGAATCGAGAGAGAAAGGATGTGAAAGTGGTTTGTAAATTGTAACGTGCTGTGTAAATGGCGGAGACCCTTCTTCCTCCTAACGTGTTGATGCTACGGCCCGCATCAGGAGGATGTGTATTTTTCAGCTGCTTTCCTGTTCGTGAGGGTGGTTTGCATGAATCTCTCCACAGACTCCATCTTTTAACCACTTTCACGGGTTAATGAGGTGACCTGTTACATGAGTGTGGAAGCTCTCAACAACGACAATTGCCCTGTGGATTGGGATAGTGAATCTATGAACTTGCATGCACAGTCAGCTAGGCTGACTGTGAAAACAGAAAGTTACGGGTCAGCCCCTCAGCAGATTTTTAGATATTTGACTCCTCATTCTCATAAACACCTGTGAAAAACAAAGGCCTCCAAATTATGTGTTGTCAGGGCTAAATAAAAAAGAAGAAAAGGCAGCAGCAGCAGCAGCCAACAACATCACCAAAAGAAAAGAGAGAGGAGACAGAATGACTCAGTTGGTGAAGCCTTGGTATCTTATCTCTGGAATGTTATTGATGATCTGAGTGTAGTGTGACATCTTAAGTGAAATGAATTGGTGGTTTCAGTTCCGGATATGGTATGCAAAGAAAAAAAAGTCACCCTGAAATTCAGCGCTTCCTCGTCTGTGCCTCAGGAAGCCGCATGCCTGAAGCTGGCCTGGAAACTGACTCATTTCTAGCCCTTTGAGATTAGCCTCTCCAGCCCCCAGACTGTGGGCAGGATCTGGGGCCTAGTGGGAAACCAGAATTGGGTCTGGCCAAACACTGGAGAGGGAGAGTCAGAGACAGTGTGATTGGATGCACCCCTCTTTTTGGAAGTGTGGCCTCACAGAATGTCAAAAAGCAGTGAACCTTTTGAACAGACTGTCTCCAGAGCATTTCAACTTGCAGTTGGCAATAGATGGGTAGTCTAAATAGAAGAAACCAAAAATACAGATGGAGTACTTACTATCACCTTATTTTCAGAGTCACATTAAAGCAAGTTGGCCTACTTGGTAGAATAAAATCATGACCCTGAGACTTTATAAAGGATATCATTGTATTTTCACAACAAGCCCTAAGATGCAATGGACCGTTCTTCTCCTTGACTGTCCCAACAAGCCATTGATTTGGCATTCTGGGTAGCTCTAAGGTCCTAGGGAGGGATAGGAGTGGTGTTTTAAATAACTTACCTAGAGGGAAAAACAAGTTAGAGACTATATTTTCCCCACAGTCCTTTGACAGAATTGCATATAATTTATATGTTAAACTGAGGCAGGGTTTCAGGGAAGTCAGATCTCCTAAAAGTGATCATTTCAAGTTTGAGACTTTAGACCTTAAGTCAGTGGTTTCCAGACTTTATGCAGATCATCTCAGCAAGGGAATTAACTACTAAGATGGCTTATTTGCTCAAGTTCTATTGACACATTAAAAAAAAAAAAAAGCTTTTTTAGGGATAATGAGAAGAATCTGGTTTAAATGAGAAATCAGTGAGAGAGAAGATGATATTGTGGTAAATAAGCAACAACGAAACACTTGGCTTAGGGTCAAGAGTTAGAGTTTACTAACTCTATGATCTCTGGCAAGCCACTTAATCTCTCTAAACCTCATTTTCCTCATCTGTAAAGTGTGAACACTAATTACAAAATGAGATCACATATGCAAAAGCGTTTACCTTGCAAATGATAAGGGTGATGCAAAGGCTCATAGTTATTATACATAAAATTAAAAATATTAATGATTAATTTGTGTTAGAAATGAAATTTCAGTCTTCATCACAGAATAAGCATTAATCTTCCAAATCACTCTTCACATCTGGAAAGCTTTTGTGGAAGATTAGTCTACATTATTGATTTATTTGCATGCCACTTACTTCCAAAAAGGATTTGAAGTAACTGGTAATATTAGACATGAGATAACAGGCTCATTAAAATGTGGACAGAAGATTAAGACCTGGTCATGAAAGAGGAGGACAATTAGGAGGAAGAAAACCCAGAATAAGAATAAGAATAATTTTAATGAAGTATATACTTTGATTTTGAGCTTCCCAGCAGCTTAGCCAAAAAGAGAAATGTATATTATTACACAGCCCCCATCATCCTATAAAGATAGAACAGAGCTATTAATTGGTTAATTGGTCGGGGGGAGGGGGGAACACACACTCCTTCCTGGCACTAAACTCCACGAGAATGTATCACATGCATCCTTCTTTAAGGCATAGCCAAGAGAAAATGGAAGGCTCTTCAAAAGGAGATACAGCAAAGATATTGTTCCAGTCTAACTACTAGACGATATTTCCCTCGGTGAATCAGTGCTTGCCTTCCCAGAACTAAACAAACAGAAAGATGATTAATAGAAGGAGCAGGCTGCCTTAAAAAAAATTAGGGCAGTGAAAATCAGAATGTTTGCCCCCGGCTGGGGTGCGGCATTGGCATGGGTAATCTCGGAGGCGGTCTTCATTCATTAGGGGAGTCAAGCAGGCAAAGCGATTTGCAAGGTATCTTGCACAAGGTCACTTGGTGTCTCTGAAACTGACTCCGCATTCTGAGTTCCTTAATATGATTTTTTAGGTCACAGTGTTCTAGGCAAAGCTCCCTGTTGATGTACATCTCTCATGCAAGATTTAGTTCACCTCTTTTCGGGCAGAGCTCCATGGAAACACCGCCCATGATTTCTGAAATGGAGTCTGATTGGGTCCCAGCAATGCCCTGCTGGAGCGGACAGCCATCTCGGCAGTTGCAGCATTGCTGGACAGTTGGCAAGCCCACGATGATCAGAATCTAGTTCTTGTAGGCTATTATTATTCTAATGCCATAGTAAATTCCTGTTTACCTGAAATGGCTAGGGAATGAGGTATTCTGGGTAATGGAAAATTCTAGTTCATCTGGTTACCATCTATATCATTTACTGATTCTTGGTTTCCAAAGAAGTAAATTGCAACACATTTTGCTAAACACTAAAATGCTACTGAGTATTATTTAAACTTTCTTTGATGATTCATAAAGTACTTCAGGATCTATTAGCACCTAATGTCAGCCTTAAGATCCTAACTTCCCATTTCCTAGGGTCCTAGGTGGAAATGCAGAAGGTATGGAAAATTGGGCTGCATCTGTAACCATTCCCCAGCAAGCCATTGGCGTTGTTGTTGCTGTTTAATTGAATCATTTCATTCTGGATATCAACTCATAAACCTAAACATATGAGCATAGTATCTGGTATTCAGTTAGATATTGTTTTACCATTATTTATTTTTCCCCAAGAGTATCAAGAAAAAAAGAAAAGCATCTGGCCTGTTTGGTGTCTGAACAAATTCAATTCATAGGGCATTCATTCTGGCAGGGACCAAAGAGATAATAGGCCTAGTTCCATTGTTTCTTATAAAAGAAAACTAAGGCCTGGAGAGGGAATGCAAATCCCCTGTGACAGGGGTTCTTAACAAGGGGTTCCCAAGCTTGAATTGAAATTCAAAAAAACATTATCCTTATGGGGATGTGTTGGTGTGGGTGTGATATATTTATTAAATAATGCACAGTATAGTGTGGACTTAGTAAGGGGTCCGTGGTTTTCACCTGACTGGCAAAGGGGTCTGTGGAACAAAAAAGGTTAAGAACCCCTGGCCTATGGTCTCATGACCTATAAGCATTAGAGTCAATACTAGAACCCATGTCTTCTGAGTCTAAGGTCAGCGCTCCTTTTAGCAGTCTGACTCCTACGTTAAGCTGGGAGATTCTGCACAGTGGGAACTAGTGAGATGGAGGAGAAATGGTCCATTTGCTCAGTGACTCTAGGAATTTACCATATCAATTCTGTTTGAAGTTTGCCAAAGTCCCCTTCTGTATAAAAGCCCTGACCTTGGCTCTGAGACAGTTCACAGGGTAAAGGACTAATGAATTCCCCAGAATCCAGTCAAAATGAAAACTTTTCAAAAATAGCAGAGAGTCAAACAACTCCCCACATCTGCAAGAGTAACTTTTTTAAAAAGCTACCCAAGACTGGTTTAAATTCCTAGCATCTTTCTTTGCGTTGCCTAGATTTTGAAGCTTGATTCATTTCTATCTCTGCCTCTTTGGTACTTTTTAAAGTGAGTTTGTATGCACATAACTTCTAAATTAACTCACTGTAAACTCCTCCCTGTGTAAGAAGGCATTATAAAGCTGATTGCATTTTTTCAAGGCAGGATGAAATCTCTTTAAAATGAGCCTTTCTGTTGGTTTAGAAGTATTTTATCTTCCTTTTCAGATTCTGACTTGCCTCTTTCTCTCTTACCATTCTCTTAGCTGTCACTCCTGCATTTGATTGTGGGCCTGGAAATCTGCCGTTTGCACATGAGAAACCACAGAAGGCCGAGATCTCCCCTGCCTTCCAGAATGAAAGAGAAAATGTCACATTAAACCATAGTGTCTGAGGAAGTCGACTCCCACTATTACAGTTGCCAGAAAGGTACTTTTGATCCTTGGCCATCTATAGTGCATCTTTTAAGCTCCAGGAGCCTTCCTTCTTGGAGAGATTTGTGTGTGTGTTCGAGCACGTGTGCATGTGTTTTTCTGGAATTTTCTGCAAATGACTTGTGTTGATAAATAGATAATGGATCATTTAGGAAGATGAGAGAGGTCACATGTCCAAACCTTCACTGAGGCTTGAGTTCTTGCCAAGCCACTCCTGCCAGTAGTCATCCGGGTAAGAAAGGGGAGCATTCAGGGAGCAGGGTTCTCCATACTTTCTCCCTCACCCCTCTCTCAAGACCCTCCAGTGAACCTCTTTGCCTATAAGATGCATTCTAAACTTTGGAGATTGGCACTCAAAGCTAGGAACACTGCCTGGTAAGAATGGGCACTCAATAAATATTTGTTAAGTAAACAGTGAGGCAAGCCTCTCACTGACCTTTTCTGTCCCACCTCTTTCAACAGGATAAAATATCTCCCTTGCTTCTCTTACACACCTTATGCTCACCTTCCTCCGCTGTCCTGAACTTTGATCCCTCCGTACCCTTGTTCCAGCACTTTTCCTGACTGACATGATCAATCCCCACTTGCGTCTTTTGAATACACCTCCTCCTTTATTAACTATTCCCTGATCCCTCCTCCTTTTTTTCCTCTCTGCTCTCCAAATAACTTACTTGTGTCAGGTTAAGTACATTAAAGATCTCCCGAACCAGAGAGTAAACTCCTTATAAGACAGGAACCATTTATCCCTCTTTGTATTCCCCATAATCCCCAACATAGAACTTGGCCTGTGGTTAGCATCTAGACAGGTTCCTTGGCTTGAAACGAATCTCAGGTCACCTTCTCTTCTAGACTGATAGAGAGGGAAGAAGGGTGTCCTCTCTCTTTTCTCTTCTGCTTAAGACTGAGCTAGGAATTATTTCTGCCCTGACCTCTGACCTAAACCTATACAAGGCTATCCTGCAAACCACACCCAGAAGACGATGGGGTAGGGGAAGATAGCCACTAGAGCTGTGTAACATAGCAGTGCACGCATGCCTGTCCAGGCCCTCACAGCCCTGGAAATTTACAGGAATGTATAGCTGTGCTGTTGCTGAGGCAGCTTGAAACCTGTTCTGCTCGAGGCTTCTTCCCTCAGATGGGGTATTGTGAGTGTTGCCAACTGGGACAGGAGGACACTCAGCCCGTGCCCAGGTATTTACCCCAGTGTAGCAGACCTGTGAGATCAACGCTCCATGGGCTCTTTGATCCTAATCATGAACCTGGGAGCCCTTTGAGTTATCTCAGGCAGTCAAACCAGGAAGTCTGTCTGAATCCAGTGGTCAATAACACGTTGTGATTTATTGACTCTCGGACCCTGGAACATCAGAACTGGAAGTAACCTTTAAAATCACCTAGTCTCAACTTTCATTTTACAGATGAGAAACAAGATCAGAGTGGCTTTGGTTGTAAAATGAGGGGGATAGCCAGCATACATTCATTTAGTCATTCTCTCAATCATCTACACACCCATCCTTCCATCCAATGATCTATCAATTCATTAATTAAATATCCACCAACAGTATGTGCCTAGCCTGTGTTTGGCTCTGAATGTAAAAACATGAATGTGACACAGGCCCTGCTCTCTAAGAGTTTATTACACAAGCACACACACACTTATGATTCAATGTGATGTGTTATAATACAAGTATGAACAAAGAAGTTTATGAGCAAATGGAAGAGAGTGACTAATCTACTCCACCTGGAGGAAGGAGAGAAAGCTTTTAAGAAGAGGTGACATCCAAACAAAACCTTAAAGAAAGGGAAAGAGTTCTAGAAACAAAAAAGGGAGGTCCCTTGACCATAGAGGGAAAAGGCTTGTCCAAATGCCCGCCTTGGCAGGGTGTGCAGCCTAGCAAGAGGGCAGAGAGCATCCAGTGCGGTGACTGAAGAGGCAGTGTGGTGTGGGGTGCAGGAAATGTGCTGCGGCTGGGCTGACGGTGGTGTGGAAGCCTGGTGGAGAGATCTCCATAGCTGTGCTGGGTGCTTGAGCTTCATCTCGTGGCTAAGAGGAAGCTTTTGAAAGTTTTCAGGTGGAGGAGTGTCACATCAAATTCACCTTTTAGAAAGACCCCCTTTGGCCACAGTAAGAAGCAGAGAGTGTTGCTGAGGGGAACTATTGCAATTGTTTTAGAAATAAAGGCAACCAGAGTAAGATTTTAAACATAGAAACCAGACCATATCACCTCCTTGCTTATAACTCTCTAATGGTTTCCCATGGCACTTCAAATAAACCCCTTCCCAGAGCTGGCAAGCCTTCCCTGGTCTGGCCACTACCCTGTCCCTCTGGCTTTGTTTAGTGACCTTCGCCTCACTCACTGTGATGGTCAGTCTTATGTGGCAACTTGGCTACAGTCCCCAGCTATTCAGTCAAGCACTGATCTAGGTGGTGGTATGAAGATATTTCACCAATGTGATTAAAGTCCATAATCAGTTTACCTTAAGTAAGGGACATCATCCTAGGTGACCTGGGTGGGCCTGGTTCGATCAGTTGGAAGGCTTTGAGAGCAGAGCTGAGGCTTCCCTGAAGAAGGTGAAATTCTGCCTGTGGACAACAGCTTCTCACCGTGCCCAAAGAGTTGCAACCTGCCCTCTGGATTTCAGACTTGCCTAACCAGCCCCCACAAATGTGTTAGCCAATTCTTTGCAATCAGTCTCTTAATATCCATCTCCTACTGGTTCTGCTTCTCTGGTTGAATCAGGACTGATAAACTCATTGTGCCCCAGCAACAGCAGCCTTCTTTCTGTGCCTTAAATGCACCCTGCATCAGGGCCTGAAGGCCTTTGCACTAGTTATTCCTTCTCTTAGAACACTTTTCCTTCAGACTTTTGCGCTAGTTATTCCTTCTCTTAGAACACTTTTCCTTCAGACTTTTGCATGTCTGAATCACAGCGAGGCCTCCTCGCTAACTCACCCTGTCTAGAGTGGTGCTGTACTCCCTGTCTTCCATCCAGTTACTTTTTATCAGAAATCTCTGGTTGTCTGTTTGTTTGTTTGTTTTAATGGTACTCATCACCATTTTAAATCATCAGATTTATTCGTTTGCATGCTAATAGTCTATCTCCACTCTTCAAATGAGAGTATCATTAGAGCACAAGCTATATGTGTCTCACTCATCATTATATCTCCATGCTTAGCATAGTGTCTGAGACATAACAGGTGCCCACAAAGTGTTTACAGAATGATTGACAAGACCCTAACCCCAGGAAGTGGTAATGAGGACAGAGAGGAAGGGACTAACTTGATGACCTTTAAAGGACATGACATTTGGCCTGGATTTGTGGATTCAGAGCTGAGGGCTGGAGCAGGCTCCTTTCTGTTCCATGGCTGGAATCATATTCAGATCACCAGAGCCAGAGAAGTTTCCAGAAGGGAAGTCCTTGTGTGTGTTTGTGTGTGTGATTCAAGCAGCATGCGTGGTGTGGAGTTCATGAAATAAATTTGAAGAAGACCAGTTTTATTTTTTATTCCTCTTGAGGTAATAAAGTAATTGAAGCAGTCCACTACAACTGTGTCATACTTCAGTGTTGTGGTTTTGATCTTTCAGTTAGAGGGAAGGCAAAACACATTTGATCAGGCAAAACGAAATAACAAACAAAAAACACAAATCCTTCCTTTCCAGATTCACTATATACCTGATGGTAGCTTGTCTTCAGTAGAGAGAAAATGAGGTTCTATTCCTAAAGTGATTGAGTTTGCTGCCCACACCTGAGAATTTATATTATAGGCAATCCTATTTTTTCTCTTGCCCTTTTCACCCCATATGTCTCTACACATAATCTTCCAGGGATTCTCTCTTTTATGCTTCTCTTTTCTAGTCCCAGCTTGGTCATTAACCACTTGTGGTACAGTAAGTTATTTTTCTCAGGGCTTCATTTTCTTCAACTGTAAAGTGAGAGTGTTAATTAATGTCCTATAAGTCTCAAATTCCTCTAGCTTCAGTGAGAGTTTTTGTTTTCTAAAAAGCATACAAACAATTTTTATACACAAAAGCCCATAAGACATAAAACCTTTTTATACTTTTCGGCTGTCCCTTTCAATTTCTAGCCATAAGTATTTTTACAGAGTTGTAATGAGAGCACATGCATACTTTTGTGTTCTGCTCTTTCCTTGAACATTATTTGTTACTTGTACCTTTCATGTTGCCACAGAGTCGTCCCATTTATCATTTTAATGGCTACATAATTTTCCACGGAGTTAATATATCATAAGTTATTTAGCCATTCCTGAATTGTTGGGAATTTGGATTCTTTCCAGGTTTTGATATTTTAAAAAGCTTTGAACATACAGGCCTTTTCTTCTTTAGAGTTATTTTCCCTAGGGTAAATCCCTAGGAGTGGGATTATTAGATGAGCTTTTATGGCTCTTGGAAAGTATTGCCAAATGGCTCTCCAAAAGGATTGTTTCAATTTGTGTTCCACACACAAGTGTGCCAGTTTCACAGAAATCTTGCCAGCATGTTTTTACAAAACATTTCCCTTTATGTTTTCAAGTTGAACTTGTATGAAATGGAGCTTTCTGATTGCTGCTGCATCAGGATTATCATCAGTCAGGCTGAAGTTATAATACAGGGCTTATCAAATAGAATCACTGAATAATCAGTATGTTATTATCTAGAAAGAGGGATCTTAGGGCCAAGCATGCTTGTTCTACCCTCAAACCCAATTGTCTTTTTTTTTTTTTTAACCAATGTCTCCAGTTCAGGCTTGTGCCAGATGTTTACCCCTTACCTTTAACGTTGCCTCCAGTAAAAGTGCCACCAAACCTCCTCTATTCCAAGGTGTCTGGGATTCCTTACATTAAAAGTTACAGGCCAACATCCCTTGCTTGTTGATTCACCCCTCCTTTCCATATGTCTGTCAAGAGGGTGTCCTCACTAGAGACACATTGTTCACTTATTTTCCAAAACTTCTTACATTCATCTGAAGTCTTCCTCCTCATAGTTACTGTCTCCGATTCCTCATTTTCCCAAAGGTGGTCCTTTGACTAATTGAAGATGATTATTTTCCCAATGGGTGTTTTCTTCTCCTAGTTAGATATCTTATTTCTTAAGCCATCCTTTATCCTATTCAAACGTTTGTCTTCTCACAGCCCTGGTTGCTCTCCTCTATGTGTACATTTCTTCCTTTAAGTGTTGGGCCCATTCATTTATTAAAAATTTTGAGCACCTTCCAAGTGACAGGCATGATATGAAGATGAAGAACAGGTTCCTGTCCTCAATATAATAAGAGTCCAGTGGGCCAGAAAGGAGCATAACACTCTAAGATTTTGGTCTTAGAGATCTTGTAGGCGGCAGGTTGGTATATGAGTTAGGAAATGGCACCCTCAGGTGAATCTGATAGTCTCTGTTGTTTAACCCTACATATGCCTCATTGGTAGAATGAATGGCTAGCAAATAGTGGCTTCCATGTACCATTTCAAGGAAATGACCTAGCCTCCTGGAGTCTCAATTCCTAGGGCCTGGACAGTGAGAAGAGTCCTAAGAAGGGTAGAGATGGCCATCCACCAAGCAAACTGATCCAGGGCCCTGACCTGAGATGCAGGCAAAAACATTTAGGCATCTGCCCAGGTGAGGCTGCTGGTGATTCTGGGAAAGAGTTTCTCAGGTGGGAAGAAAGGGAGGCTACCCTTGACCAGTTAGGAGATGAATATATAAAACTCTGGTCCTGTTCTGCCATTGTTGTATGATCTGGATGATGTCACTGAGCTTCTCTGGAAGTCAGTTTACTCATGTGTAGAGATGGTTAGGGTCTGACTATTTGATTTGATCTCTAAGGTCCCTTCCAACTCTGATGATCTATGATCCACAAACAAAAAATCCTGCTTAGTCCCTCTCAATGACTTCTGTCATCTTCCCACACCCAACCCAGAGAAGCATAGAAAAGAAGGGACCTCATCAATCACTGGGCTGATGTCAGAAGGTCCACTGGGATTTCATGGCCCTGTAGCTACTATGATGATTACGTCCCCTTGCAGCTGAAATTTGTTGCTGGCAGGCTTTGTACCCAGCTCACCCAGCTTGGTGCTATAGCTGCTGCCTATTACTTCCTCTCATTAAGGCAAACCACCATCTTATTTTGTTTTGTTTTCCCTGAATGTTTTGAGTTTGCTGCTTCCCAGCTCTTGTTATTAGAACAGACATAATTAATAACTACTAGCACATGGAGCGGCCAGATTGGACAATCTGCCTTTTACTTTCTCGAACCATCTTCTGAGCAATCTGCAAGCTTGAATTTATAGCCTGGACCCAATACAATGGATTGTTTTGTAATCCCCAGAGAGAATCAGGAACTCACCATTTTGCCAGCTTGAAAAAATAATCTTCTTTGTAGTGCTTAGTGGAAGTTTTACCCAACCTCTTCATTTAAGAACAGAAGGCAACACCTGGTCTCATCCTTTCTTAAACTTCCATGGAGATGAATGATTCTTTGGTCTTCTTTCATCATCATTCTAGGGTTTTCCATTCTGGGACATTAGGATTTGATTCCTAATGTGGAACCCACATAATTCCTGTGGCAGCTTACACCTGTTTCCTTAGCAGAGATTAAAATCAAGGCCTCACGCTTCCAGGTTTTTCTTGTTATTGGATAAAATTGTTAAAACAACTTATTAGTGTCCTCTCTTCATTCTAAGCAATCACAATCTCTAGGCTTTTTCTATTTCAGGGCCCATCTCCTGAACACAGGGCATTTCCAATCCTGTCATTTCGATCCTTGCTAAGTTGACCTTGTTCATTTAAATTAATAGAACCTGCATTGGACAAATGCAATCATTTGCTAATAATATTCACAGAGCTACTCTTTTTCTGGTTGGTGTTATGGGGGTTTCAAAGTTAAATAAATAAGACTTCTGTTTTCAAATAGTTTGTAGTTTATAATCAGAGGTAAACTAGTAATTGTAGCACAAGGCTGGGCTATGTTACATGTTGTAACACTGGTATAAACCAGTGGTTCCAAAACCTGATTGCACATTGAATCACGTAAGGAGCTTCAAAAAATACCGATTTCTATGTCCCACCCCCAGAGATTCTGATGCCATTGGTTTTGGGTGCATCCTGGGCTTCAGATATTTTAAAAGATCTGCAGGAGATTCTAATGTGCAGACCATTTGGGGAACCACTGGTATAGTAAAAGGGCTCAGAGACCCAAAACAGAAAAAAGGTATTTTAATGGAGAATCTGAGAACATTTTCATGGAAGAATGTAATACAATACTCTATTGGAGACGCAGTTTGACACTGAAGATTAAGTTGCTGGCTTTGGGGTTATACAGACCTGAATTGGCACCTCAGCTGTCTCTCAGTGGCTGTGTATTTTTGGGTGAGTTACTTACTGTGTCTGAGGGGAGCCGTGAGCCAAGGCACACAGAATCTGCAGAAGGTGTATAGGGCCAATGAGGGAAGTAATGGTTGGGAAGGTTGTGTGTTGGGTTTGCTCCTGCTGAAAGACCATGGGGGTTTGCTCTTGCTCAGAAAACATGGAAGGAAGTGGTGGATGAGGGAGATGTTGCAGATGCTAAACTGCCCTTAATATCCAATATATCTCTTCTTCCTACCCTTTGACCCAAATGAAAGCTGGTTCAATTGAGTCCCTAGTAAGACATAGGAATATAAATCAAGAAGCCATGACCAAAGAGCCAGACAAATCGTGTCTGAGCAATTGATGGATGCACTTCTGATTCTCATGAGCAAAATATAGCAGCCTCTTCACTAGTTGCTTCCAGACTCTCCCTTCCTCAGCCCTGAGACTTTCCCAAAGAGAACAAAGGAAATGATGAAAAAATTGCATATCAAATACAATAATAAAAGGTCAAAGGAATGATAAAATACCTTTAATCTGAAGAAACTCAGATATGCCCAAGTTAGCATTAATTATTTTAATGGTTCCATTGTAAGGTATATTTAAGTAACACATGGTTATTACACTGAGAATGTTGATTTCTTAAGTTCTGTCATGAGACGTACCTATGACAAAACTGAAAGAAATAAACCTGCATTTCTAAATGAAGAACTAGTTTCGCTGGAGTATACTGAAGAATTTCCGTGAGAATGTCACATGAATTACAAATGCTTGGAGGAAGATGCTGCAGATAGTTTACATAATAGAATCAAGTTATAAAATGTTGGGGCCAGAAAAGGCTTTGGAGTTTATCTGGTCCAGTCTTCTCTATGTACAGATGAGGAGATGATGCCCAGAGTGGTAACAAAATTTGTTCCACGTCACACAGTGGAAGAACTGCTGAGGAGGGAAGGGAACTAGAGTCTTTGTCTCCCAGGGCTTATTTACCGTAAGTTCAAAAAAATTGCTTTGGCTTTTCAATGAATAAGACCTGGGTATTTCTTGAGTGACCAGTCACCAGATAAACACTGAATCTCGACACACACATATACCAAGGCCACAGGGCTTTGTGTGCGTTTTGTAAGCCAACCTTACTTTTTCAGTCCATCTTACTCTGTCATCTTTCTTCCCCTTTGTCTCATTTTCTTCCTTGCATTCTCTCTCTCTCTCTCTTTCTCTCTCTGTCTCTCTCTCTCTCTTTCCATTCCTTTCACTTTTTTATATTAGAAGCATCCATACAAACTGTCTTAAATCCCTCATGGAACAAGTTAGGGTAAAAAGATGTAAAAGCTTCATTCCACTCATACCGTGCTTTCACCATGGAACAGAATTTATACTTATTGAATGTCTGCTCTGTGCTCATATACATTATTTCTTTTAATTCTCTCAACCTCACCATGAGACATGCACTATTTTTATCTTCATTTTACAGATGGGGAAACTGAGTCCTGTAGAATTTAGGAAATTGTCTGAATCTCACAGCTGGCAAGTAGAATAGATGATGTTGAATCCAGATCTGACTGATGCCAAAGCTCATGTTCTCTCCCCTACGTTGGGTGACTCTCCGAAGATAGTTATTGCCCTGGAGCCGGAACACTGCCCCAGGTCTGCCGATTGGCCTGTGTGTGTTGTTTTCCCATAATGCTCTGCTGCTTTGTTCTTCAGAGGTGCCTAATTATTTCACTCAGCAAGACCTCAAATCTTACTCCAAACAACTGGCTTCCAAAGAATTGGCTTTTGTCCCTGTTTTTAATGTTGGGGGAAGAAACCCAACCAGCTATTTTCTTTTTTACTCCATTAATTTACAAGAACAAAAATAATCATATTAAGATGTCAAAAATAAAATTTAAATGTGCAAATGTGGGAGAGAGACACCTCCTCTCTGGGAGAATCCAAAGAAATTTAAATAGACTCATGCGTGCTCTCTGTGTGAAATGCAGTGGCCACAATTCAAGCTAGGATATTAACAGGACACTAATAAGAGTGAGCTGGGGATAAACGTGGAATTGCAAAATTAGTTCACAAAGTCATTTAAGTTAGGAGCACACTTTGGGATTGGGAATCTGCACCACCCTGTCCCTACTATCAGTACTAAGCCCTCAGAGACAGACGGCTTTTCCACTGCTTCAACCCAATAGATAGGAGTGAATTCTCTGTGCCCTGCCCTGAGGCAGATACTCAGAAGAGCAGCAATCCATGCCCTTGTGGAGCTCTAGTACAGCAAATGCATTGGACTTTGGTTATAGTGAGTAAAGCTTATGCCTAAGAAATGATCAGAGGTCATAAAACCAGGCAGGGTATAATACAAGGCTGAATGGAGAGAACCTGTAGTAGACTCCTACAGGCATGGAGCTGGAGGGACCCTCAGGGATAATAGTCTAAACCCTTATTCTATAAAGGGGGACTCCAGAGAGGCCCAGTGAAAGGAAGGTTCTGGCACAGGGCTATCCAGATAATTTATGATAATAGGCATGGCACTTTTTTAGGTACCTGATCCTGTGGTAAACACTTTACATAGTCATCTTCTTATTTAATCCTCGACAACACTATGAAGTAGGTATTATTCCATTTGGAGATAAGGAAACTCAGGCATAGATTTGGGAGTTGCTTCCCTGAGATCACATAGCTATAAATGTAGAGGTGGGATTTGAACCCTAGTGTGTTTGACAGCAAAGTCCATCCTTCTCCTAATCATTAACTGCAAAGCTGGGGTTAGCATCCAAGTCAATTTTACTTTGGTGTGATGTTTCCTTTAGTGTAGAGAACTTTTGAGTATATTCACTGTTTTCTTTGGTACTTATTTTTCTGAGGGCTGACTATGAGGTAGATCTTAGACTGGACCTGGGGGATATAAAAAATTCATAAGTGCAGGTTCTTAGCCTCCTAGATATTAAAGTATAATGGAGTGACTGACACATGAAGAGGGAAATTACAATACAGTGTGGTAAGTGTTATTATGGAGATATAAACAAGTGCTGCGGAAGATCAGGGCAGAGCAAATAGCTCTGCCTGGAGGGAATAAGGGACAACCTCACAGAGATGGTGAAATTCGAGTTGGATCTTGAAAATATGACTGAGTTTGTCCGTCAAAGAAGGACAAAAACACATCCAGAAAAAGGGAGCAGTGTGTGCAAAGGCTCGAATTTGTGAAAGAAATGGGTATGTTGCAGTAAGAGGTTCAGAGTGGCTGTGTGCAGTGGGAAGGCAGGAGGTAAAACTGAAGAATAAGTTTGAGATCAGATTGTGAAGGGGGTGTTATATGCCCAATCCAAGGAATTTTGTCTCAATTCCCTAGGCAATGCATCAACAGGGATTCCTAAGCAAGAGCATGTCTGGGTTAGATTTGGTTTTTAAGAAAATAATCCAAGGAGACATGGAGTACAGAGGCCAGATGTTGCAGTGGTCCTGCTGAAAAGTAGTGAGGGCCTGAACCAAGGCATATAGGATGGATGATACTAATTTATGAACTTAAACTCCTAGGGTTTCATGACTGGGGTGTGGAGGGCAAAAAAAAGGAAATGTATGAGAATGACAGAGATTTCTAGCTTTAGAGGTAGAGTGGATGTGAATGCCATTAACTAGGGCTGAACACAACGGACATAGAAGAGTTTTAGTAAAGCTAGGCGGCAAGGTTGGAGGAAATGAATTCTCTTTGGGGCATGCTGAGCTTTAACCTCCTGCAAAACACTCCACTGGAGATGTACATAGGCATTTGGAAAGACAAATCTGGTATCTGGGAGTGAAGTAGAGGCTGGAGACAGATTCGGGAGACATTAAAACAGACATGGCAATTAAAGTTCTAGAATCCTGAGGTCCTCCAGGAAGATCAGTGGGGTGGAAATAGATGAAGACTCAAGGGGGATCTTAAAGAATCCCAATTTTGAAATATGGACAGCAGAAAAGAGCTAATGGAGTCTGGGAACCAGGAGAGAATTTTAAGACTGATGAAGCAGTTGGTTTTCAGTGCAAACATCCCTAGGGGTATAAGGAAGATGAAGACTGCAAAGAGGTTATATAATGAGGAGATCACCAGGGACCTCAGAAAGAGGATTTGAGTGTATGTGTGTATGGGGGAGGGGTGTTTATGGGGGTGTCAAAAGCCGGGGAGTTGAGGGTAGGTGAGAAGGAGACTATGTAGGTAGTAGTGCATACGCAATAAGCTTAGCTTGAAAAGGAGGATTTATTGGTCACTGGATGAGGAAATTAAGTTTAAGAATTTAGAGCGATTCAAGGATATTGAGAGGCTGAAAGAAAGCAACTAGGGAAATAGGAGAGACTGACAACCCAAGAAGCAATGAGTATAGCTGGTGAAATGGGTTCTTGAAGGAGGCTGAAGTAAAAAGGTCTAATTCACAGGCGGTTGGATCAATCATGGTGAGAAGTGATACTCAAACCCTGGCACAGAAAGAAAGGGGAAAGGAAGGGCTTTGCTCATGATGTGTTTAGAACAGGAGAAGCAGGGGACACGGAAAGGAAGCTTAGCAACATTCTCATTGCATCCTATCATTGGAGAGGTAGGGAAATGAGACACTGAGAAGTAAAGCAACTTGTTCCAGTTTGTGAAGCAAGTTAATGGTAGAGCCATGACTGAGAATCATTCCACTCCTGTTCCTGTGTTCTTCTGGTTTTCCAGCTGCTTCTCAGATCCTCATGGCCCGGTGAAGGCCCTGGAGCTAGGAAAGGTGAGTATTGGTCTATAGCAAATGCACTCCCTCACCAACAGCCCCAGTCCTCCAGGAAGGAGAGCCAGTGGATCTTCCTTCAAGCCTGTTCTGTGGGAGCAAATATATTTTCTACACTGGGCACTGCCTGGCCCTGGCACAAAGAACCACATAAATATGAACTCCAGGCCCTCCTATTACTTCTAACATCTTTTCTGAACTTGTCTCAGCTCTTTCTCTCCATTCCATCCTTACTTGCTTCTTGAACCTGCAGCCCTCCTGGCTTCCAGCAGATGCCTAGAACTCCCTGATCCCCACCCAAGCGAAGATTCCCCTGGCTGATCTGCCTGTGGTCACCCTGAGTAAGACTGGCTGGCCCGCATCAGAATCAAAGTCCCTTTCGCAGGCAGGGGCCTAAGGGCAATTCTCACCCTGGCTACCGTGAGTGGCACTGGGACAAGTTGATCATTCCATGCTTACTTTGAAGTCCCCTCTGTTTTATGACTTTTTCAAATAGCTTTCTAAAATTATTAGCCCAATAACTATGTATTGAGAGCACAGTGCCTGGCAGACGATGGAGTGGTGAGTCACACACCGTCTCTGTCTTCAAGGAGTTTCTTTCTAATATTAGAGAGACAGAAACAGATTAAACAGCAAGTGTGAAAGTGTTTAGCAGGGTGCCCGACTTAATAGGTGAGAAATTATTTTCATTTTTAAAAATAATATACATAAATATCTGAGGAAAGGGATGAAGATGGTTATGAGGATGAGGAGATTCCTTTAAGCCAGAGATGAAGGAAGGCTTCATAGAAGAGGAAGGATATGAGTGGGGTTGTGATGGGTAGGTAGGATTTGAACAGGCAGAGGCGGTGCTTGCTGGGGATGGGAGAAGGGGGTTGGTGGGCACATTTCAGGTGGAGGGAACTTGTCTAATAAGCATGTGTGTGAGTGCCCCTTGCCCCATAGCAATGGAATGCAAGAAGTAAGACCCATACCAAATGCTGTGAATCCCAGAGCTGGCCAAGGTAAGTAGGACTCACTCCCAAGCAGAAGGTCAGAGGGCTCTGGGCACCCCTCTCTCTCCCCATCCTGACTCATTGTGGGACCACACTGAGTTTTAGCGCTCCATTTCTCTCGGTCAAATCAGGACGATTTGAATGCACCTGCCTCAGTTACCTCCCCCTTGCCCAGCAAGGGTGGCCGTTGTGAGGGGCAGCGAGCGAGCACTTCCTAATTGTGGTCCTGTGGCCCACGTGCGCAGGCTCTCGGCGGTCTCACTCAAATGAGGTGGGGCCCGGCTGACTGCTTTGCCACACTTGGAGGGAGGATTGGCTATTTTCTTCTCAGGAGTCCTCTGGTCTGGTTTTGAAGTTGCAAATTTCAAAAACCGGTGCTGGTCTTAAAAAAGATAGGGGGTGGGGCGGCTGGCGAAGTGGCGCTCCACCTGCCCGAGAGCAGCCAGGTGTAAGCAACAGCTCTGCATCTGGCTCTCACGAGACCTACCTTTCATCACCAGGCCCCCTCCTGCCCATCAAATTAGACACATTTGAAATGCAGGGCAAATGGTCTCAGAGAAAAAAGAGGAAAGAAAGAGGGAAAAAACAGGAAACACTTCCAAATATCACCTTGCACCTGGAATGATCACTGTCCTTTCACAAAAAGAGAATTTGTCTGAGAACTGCTGCTTCACTGAGCCAAGGGCTGAAAGAGCAGGGGAGCCTGGCGTATCCACTCAGGGGCCCTGCTCCTGCCAGTCAAATCACACCTGTGCCATGGCCAAGAAACCACACAACCCTGATCTGCGTTATTGGGACACTGTCCCCAGGGATCACAAGGCAGCAAAGGCCAGTGTCCGAAACACAGCAGTTAGATGTATTGTCCTGTTTGAACTCTCTTGGTCTCCACAGCAGTTGATGATGATGATGGTGATGATGATACCAACAATAATAATAATGCCATCAATAACTTGCTGTAGTAGTGAGTCATAATGGTACAAAGCACTTTCACATTTATTAACTCATTTGCTCTTAAAAGCTCACTGGATATCCCAGTTAACTTCAGAGTGTCACCAAAAAGTAAACTGCAACCTCTAGTGAAGTGGATTTAAGTGTAGATTCCGTTTATTAGAGTTGAGTCTAGTGGAACTTTTGGGATTTGCATTCTGGTCTTGCGCTTACCAGCTGGGTGACCTTGGACAAACCACTTTACCCCTCTGAGCCTTAGCTTCTTCATATGTAAAAATGTGTTAATAATAACTGTCTCAGAGGGTTACTATAGGGATTTAAATGACTTCATGTAAATAAAAAGGACATTATCAACTCTAAAGCATTATGCAAATATTAATTACTATCTATACAAAGATGAGATGTTTGCAAAATTGAATGTAAATACATTTTTGCTTTGGCTGATGGCCCCTGTGTGATGTGTGTGTCTGAAAAAGTGCTATACTCAGAAGACATGGATTCTATTCTGGCCCCTACACATCAGGTGGCAGCAGGAGGTGTGGCTTTCGGGCAGGCAAACAGAGCCATACAAGAGATGCAGTTGCCAGTCAAAAACTGGCTGCCACCATCCCCCTAACACCTTGTCACCTGTGATAGGCTGAATAATGGTCCCCACAAAATGCCCATCCTACTCCTGAGAATCTGGGAATATATTACCTTTCTTGGTAAAAGGGACTTTGCAGATGTGATTATTTAAGGATCTTGAGATGGGGAGATTATTCTGGATTATCCAGGGGGGCCTAAGGTATTCACAAGGGTCTTTATAAGAGGAATGCAGGAGGAACCAGCATGGAGAGGAGGCATGTGACAGTGGAATGATGTGCTTTGAAGATGGAGGGATGGAGGAAGGGGCCACAAGCCAAGGAATGCAGGTGGCCTCTAGAGACTGAAAAAGGCAAAGAAAGGGATTCTCCCCTTACAGCCTCCAGAAGGAACCAGCCCTGCTGACTGCCTTATATAATTATATATATAATTTATATTTAATAAAATATATATACTAGACATATTTTTAGAGTGGGCAAATTTATTAAAATTAACCAAAAAAAAGAGTAGGTGAAACTTTTTCAGCTTTTTAAAGAAAAAAGAGTTCCAAAAGTAGACAAGAGAAGTAAAACAAACAACAAACAAGAGAAGTAATATAAATATCTCTGAGGAAGTGTCAGTGCTATAGAATGCATTTGAGATACTTAAAAAATAAAATTAAAGATTGCTAAAAAATACATCCAAGTAAAGATGTTGAGCAAGCAGCAGGTGTCCACGTATCTATCTGGTTTGGAACATAAACCTGGAAGACATCAGCAAACATGCCATCAAAGCCATGGAGAACTAAGTCACATGGAGAGCCTAATTCAGGAAAGCAGAGGGCCTGGGACTGAGCCCCTGAGACTTAATCCAGGTCTTTGGCTAGAACTGCTGGGGCGAGAAGCTCTTAGCTCCTAATAACAAAGCCCCTGAGGATGATGCCTGCTCAGTTCCAGGCACTGTGAGTCTAGGCCCAGCAGTTTTAGGCGCCCACCCTGTCTATACCTCTCTGACATAGGTGGTTAGCACTCTTTCATTCGTTATCCTGTTTTTTTAGGATAACGTGACATTTTTAGGTCAATGTGACATAATGGCATAAAGCAATCAATTGTTTGATAAGGTATCCTTTCAAAAGTAAGCACCAGGGTCAATTATGCAGATTCCTCTAATCTAATAATGAAAACTGAACAGAACATTCCTTTTACAACACACTGAATGCTTCATTTAAATGTAGAAGCTTTTCTAAATGCACCTCTCTCTTCTGGCAGGAGGGATATTTCATCAGAGAACCTATAAGTGCTTGTCTGTCAGAGCCCCAATATGTTGGTCTTATTTCTGCCCAATGACCATGACATCAGATTCAGTGATCCCCTAAGGGCAAACCAACCCAACAGCGCGTTCCTGAAAAGGCTCTGCTCTTTTAAGACAGCCTCCCACGTCACCCTGGGAAGGGGGCTAAAAGAAATTGAACCTAAACTCTTCATCAGGAGGGTCCAGGGTGCCCTCGGCTGCCCCCATTGGACAAGGTCTGCAGATCCTTGGACTCTTCTTTCTAGTGGCCTCCCTTACAGGCTCCACCCTGGCTGAGGGGGTTGCAGCCCTCAGAGCCCTCAGAGCCTCCCTCCGTTCTGCTTCCATCTGAGCCCTGTAGCTCCCAAATAGGGAACACATCAGCTGCCTCTTCCGGGGCAGGGAGCTTCTTTCCCTGCACAGGGTCCGGATTGCCCCAGTAGCCTGCTCTTTCTGTTTTGGGCTGGATCTCTGGGTCCTGAGACCGAGCTCAAGCTGCTCCACACACCAAGCCAGTTTGTAGGCCAGCGGCTCCACCTGGACCTCAACACTGAGGGGCTCCTCTGGGGCCGGCTTTTCTGAGGCCTTCCCGCCTCCATCCGCCACAGAGGCCCTGTTTCGTGTTTTCTTCTTCTTTTGCTTCTTACAGGCTGCAATCCCGACACGGCCCACGGGGTGCACCCTGGAGACAGCGTCATTAGAGGTGGGGTGCCCTGAGCAGAGACAGACTGGATGGGGTGTTACAGTGGAAGGATTCAGGGCACTGGGAATGGGGCTGGAGAGCTGGGGAGCGTGAGACCTGCGGGTGGCACCTAGGGCTGGGGCTGCCATACAACTGAGCAGTGTGTCCAGGGACTGCCATGCGCTGCATTTGCTGCTGGAGCTGACCTAGGGCGTAGGGGCTGACGCCAAATTCCAAATATATATATTTTATTAGAGAAGTTGTAGGTTTACAGAAAAATCATACAGAAATCATATATATATATGTATATATATATAATAGTATGAGATTTATTATAGGAATTAGTTCACACAACTGTGGAGATAGGCAAGTCTGAATTCTGTAGGGTAATCACTAGCTGGAAATTCTGATGAAGGTTTTCAATGAATTCCCCAGGAGAAGTTGGCTGGCTGAAGTAGAGACGGAAATTCTTCTAAGTCCTCATTGGAAGTATCTTTAGCATCCACATATTTCTACCAATAGTCTCTTCAAAGCAATCTAGGATTTTGCTACTAAGCACTTCACAAATCTTCCAGCCTCTACCCATTTTCCAAATCCAAAGCCATTTCCATGTTTTTAGGGATTTGTTATAGCAGCTCTCTTGTTTTAGTTTCCTCTTTGCTAAAGTAAATACAATGCAATCAGTTGGCTTCAATAATGGAAATTTATTGGCTTATGGTTTTGAGGCTATAAGTCCAAAATCAAGGCATCATCAAAGCAATGATTTCTCCCAGAAGACTGGAGTTCCCAGAAGGCTGCTGGTGATCATTGGTCCTTGGCTTTTCTGCAACATGACAATGCACATGGCGGCTTCTCCTGGCTTCTCCCTCCTATTCTGGGTTCCACTGATGTTTCGCTTCTGGCTGCTCCCTCTGGCCTTCTCTCTCTCTGTAACCTATAAGGTCTTCAGTAATCAGATTAAGACCCATCTCGACTCAGCTGGGTCACATATTTACCTAAGTAACCTCATCAAAAGATCCCATTTACAAAAGTTCACACCCATAGGAATGGACCAAGTCTAAGAACATGTTTTTCTAGGGTACATAGCTCTAAACTAACATATACTCCTTATTATTAACACTTTGCATTAATGTGGTAACTTTGTTACAATTGATGAAAGGATATTACTATAATTGTGTTATTAACTAGAATCCATAGTTTATATTAGGGTTCACTGTTTGTGTTGTGCAGTCCTAGGTTTGGTTCTATTATTTTTTTTTAATTTTATTCTAGTAACATGCAGACAACCTAAAAATTTCACCTTTTAACCACATTCAAATATATAATTCAGTGGTGTTAATTACATTCACAATGCTGTGCTGCCATCACCACCACCCATTACTAAAACTTTTTCATTGCCCCCAGCAGAAATTCTGTACCAATTAAGAATTAACTCCTCATTTCCTACTGCCACCCCAGTCCCTGATAAACTGTATTCTAGTCTTTGACTCTATGATTTTGCTTATTCTAATTATTTCATATCAGTGAGATCATGCTATATTTATCCTTTTGTGTCTGGCTTATTTCACTTGACATGATGCCTTCAAGTTTCAACCACATCCGATGCTTTGACTGTAGCCCAGAAAAAACTGATTTCAGACTTCTGGCCTCCAGTCTGGAACAGAATAAATTTGTGTTGTTTGAGCCATCAAGTCTGTAGTCATTTGTTAAACTAGAGAAACTAATACACCACCTCTATCTTAAGCACTCTGAATCTTTTTTCTTCGTCATCATCTATATCCCAAATTCTGAAAAAGCTGGTGGGCTGTTATCCAAATCTTCCTCCACCTGCTCCCCTTCTTTGGTGGAACAGCCTAGAAGTGGCCTTTTTGGTTCTGCATAGCTTATGCATTGCCAGAGTATATAACTGGTAACCTCATTGGCTCCATGCCTTGAGCTGACTGGAGTGCTTCCTGGGGCACTCAGGCTGGAGGAATGTAGCTTGAGTTTGGGCAAGTCACTTAAAACTCCCAGATTCTCTATTTTCTCATTTGTCATTTGAGGATGAAATTTCTTTTCATGCCTGTATCACAGACTGGTTGGGAGACATATGAGAAATGATAGCAATGAAAGCTCTTTGCCACCTATTAAATGCTCTACAGGTATGAACCCCTGTTATCATCATCATTATTATTTTAGAAACATACACATTTCTAGCTTAATCTCTTTTCAACTAGCACCTTTGTTGTGGCAAGTGACAAACACTCTGATTCTAGACAAGGGAAAGCGTTTTTGTAAGGAAAGCATACAGTGTTGGACATTGTATTTTGAACCTCTGGATTATCCATGAACTTGCACTTTCAATATGGACCTAAAATATGAAAACCAGATACTGTGAGGACATTAGATAATCTTTCAGTAATATCACCTATTTTGAGATGGAGAGGTGGGGCAAATTTCACTTGCCTTTCTCTTTCTGGGACTAAAAATAGGAATGACACATTGCTAATCAGCAGCAAGTTCATCTGAAAACTGGGGACTTTTAAACCACCTTTTGGCCACAAGGCTGCTGAGAGCAGAAGAGCTGTGCATTACTACAAACCCATGCTTGTTGCATATCACCACTGAAAAATGGAAACCCCCACTAGTAATAGGCTCTTTCTCAAGCATTAAAACCACAATTTACCCAAAACTCTTCCTCGACCCTCAGAATGGTTGAGCACAACAACCTCATTTACCTTCTCTGACTTGATTAGGATCAGAAAGAATCTAGCAATAGTCTGGTAAATTTGATCAGAGAAGCAGAGAATATTAAAATGAAAGGGGAAAGAGTTGCCAGAAGGGAAATAGCATTTATCAACCATTTAGTTCCGGATTCGAGGCTACTCTTTTCCATTCACGATATCTAATGTACTTTTCACTACAACTCCATTGTGTGGCTATTATTATCCCCATTTTACAGATGAGGAAGCTGAGGCTCAGAGAAATTAAGTAACTTTCCAGAAGATCACAGTAGAAAGTGGGTAGAGCTGGCTTTTCAGACATTCTTTATAAAAGAAGAACATTGAGAAGAATCGATTACTCTGAAGTCATCAATGCCCCTTTAACCTCTAAATTTCAGTTCACTAAAAAATTGGGCTTCATCTCCTTTGAAATTACCCCCAAAGTTCTTGCAAACCCAAGAGAATGCAATGGAGTAAGCCTTCTCCATTGGACCCCAGCTTTGGTAATTCTCAGGTGTGCTCCCTAGGGTTCCAGGGGTCTTGAGGCCCACAGTTGTCCCACTGGAGGCTGAAGTCCTTTCCTTGCCTCCTTGCCAGGTGTTGCTTCAAGCTGACTAGCATGCACGGGGAGTGGTGAGCAAAGTCTTTGCAAAATGCTTTCCTATGTCCAATGAAAGGAGTAAAACAAGAACTGAATTTGAAGCCACAACACTGGAGGTCAAGACCTGACTTGGCCATTATCTCACTGTGCAATTGAGGGCAAGCCAGGAGTATGACCAGATGACCTCCCAGGTCTGGATTTCTCATTTCCAGGAAATCCTTATGATGAGATTGGTTGAAATACCAAATATATGAGGTTAGTGAAGGGGAGCTCTACATGGGTTTTGGCTTTGGCTATCTGTAATCTAAACTCTTGGTCATTCATGGAGAATTTAAGAGAATCGAGCACCTCTTCTTATGAAAGTGCATCTCATGTTCCTTTGGGAGGGCTGATCCCAGGGGACTTGATAAGGGTGTGATAGACTGAGTACCTACCAAATTGGGATAGCTAAAATAGAGAGACAGTTGGGAGTGGGGGAGGTGGATTCAAAGCTAAAACAGACTCTTAAGGAAGAAAGACAGGGTAGACATGGAGGGGAAGCTGAAGCAGGTTAGGAGCCCCGATGTTTCGTGGGATTGTGCAGACCAAAGCCAGGCTCCAGAAAGCAGATCTGTACTCTGGTTCTGGTTAGATCAGATGCTCCTTTGACCTACAAAAGTCATTCAATCTCTCTGTATGTCATTTTCCTGAACTCTAGGGGATGGATAATGGAACCTTCCCTGCTACCTCACAAGGTGATTGTGTATATGAAAATGTGGAGCGTTGTACAATGTAATCATATAAACATCTGTAGAGCCCTCACAGGTAGTCCTATGGGACAGCAATTCTTATTCCCTTTTTGCAGATGAAGGAAACTGGGCCTTAGACGAGGTGACTTGCCTAGGGCATTCATGTAAGTGCCAGACCCAGAGTGTATTCCTATTAACAAGTAGCAGAAGAAAGGAGCATGGTTGAGTATTTTCCCCTGATGCCAGAGATACTCTGACATATGACTGTGTTGCTGTAGCCAGATTCAGCAGCTGGATGGAAAAATGAGGTTGTTAGAGCTGCTACTACTGTATAATACATCACCCCTAAACTTAGTGGTTTAAACTGTGTGTTAGGGACCTGGAAGGGACCAGGATGGGCAGTTCTGGCTCAGGAGCTGTCATGTGGTTGCAGAAAGTGAGTGGATGGAGCTGGGACAGTTGAGAAGGTAGTAGTACTGTGCTGGCTGGGCATCTCTCAGGATCTCTCCATGTGGTTGCTCTGTGCGGACCAATTTGAGCTTCCTCGGAGCATGTCAGCCTCAGGTCAGTCAGAATGCTTACTCAGAGGTCAGAGCTCCAAGTGAGAGTTTTCTAGAGAATGAGGAAGCTACATCATTGTCTTTTATGACAGAGCTTCAGAAGTGCCATAGCACCACTAACACTGTATTGAAATGATTCCGAGTGAGTCACAACCCTATCCAGAGCCAAAGGGAGGAGACTTAGACCCCACCTTTTGATGGGAGGAGCAGCAAGTTTCTAGGAGAGCTTGTGGTTGGGAGAGTTCCCTGCGGCCACCTTTGAGGGTCTGCCACAGGGAGGAGAGGCTGTAACACTGTCAAACCCTGGGAAAAGGGGGCAGTTATTTCTGCACCCAGAATGTTCATTACAAAGCACAGTTTCTTACTGAGAAACCAGTCTCCTGAGGGTGAAAAATACCAGCAACATCCTATCATTTAACTAAAGAGTGTGCGATACTGGCAATGAGACGGGGACATTTTAGGATTAGCTGATTAGAGAAGGTCCTGAAATTATATCTGGGCAGAATCAGACTGGTAAAAGGCTAAAAGAAGAACATGTTTCTAGAAGCAAGCAGAAAGAGCTCTTACAAATTGGCAAATGATCTTGTTTTACAGATTCAACTTTTTTTTTGAAAACTTTAAAAAGTTAAATTTTCTATATAGCTGAGTTATCTTAGACCATCCCTGCCTCAGCTAAAAGTTGCTGGATTCTGGATATCTGGATATAAATCAAAGCCCTTTTTCCATTCAATCATACCTCAATAAAGCTGTAGTGCTATTTTTTTTTCAAGAAAAGAAATATCAATTTATCTATTAAATTACTACTTATTTTTGTAATTGCTTTTGTTTTTTTTAACTGAATTTTTACCTTGTGCAAAGTACTGTGCTATTGACTGGGGCAAACAAACATGAGGGAGAGCACCCTGGCCTCATCAATATAAAGGTGACAAGGACAGTAGGGTGGAGAGCCAAGTGTGGCCTGGAGGGGCCTCAGGCCAAGGTTCCAGGATGGAAGGGTTGAAGCTACCAGTAATGAGAGATGGAGTTTAAATCTTGGTCCGTGTATAAGTGTGTTTAAATCCTGTTCCACGTATATGGTTGTTGGCTGAGAGTTCTCCCAGCATCTCAGGAATTCAAAGCAATAATCAATGTGAAGTGCTTGGCACATGATGGGCACTCAGAAAACATGGACTATTGTCATTACCAGTTTGGGTTTTCTCATAATTTGATATTTACATTAACTAAATACATACATTAACTAAAGTGTAAACAGTGCCCTTGTACCTACAAATTTCATATTTTCCATTTTATTTCATCATCCCAAGAGTCCTGTGATTTAGGCAATGCAATTGGGGTCCCCGTTCCACAGAGAGGACACTGGGACTCAGGGAGGTCAAGCGACTTGCCTGAAGTTTCTTAGCTAACAAATGGCAGAGCTGCTGTTTGGAATCTGGTCATCGCTCCAAAGCTACCCCTTTCACCATACCACGCTGCTTCCAAAATTGCCAAGTGAACTTGTGCAAGCACTCCTCCTGCTATTCCCCAGTCTGGCCTTTGATTTCTGTATCTGTAAAGTAAGAGGACTGAATTAGATCATGTCCAAGGTCCTATCCAGGTCCCAGTGTCTCTGATTACAAGCTTATGTTCGGCATGGACCCTGTTTGCTGCTTCTGCAAATTGGAGTCTGGCTTCAAAGGGGGCTGGAGCCTGGAGCTGCGTCCAAATCACAGGCCTGGCTTGGCATTCATCAGTGCATCTGACTGCCAAAAGAATGGAAATCTCTAGAAACCGGAGTCAAATCTGGCCAACTTCTGATGGCCTTAAGTTATCCTCTGACCTCAAATTTCTGATTACCTGAGGCTTATTTTTAATATGGCTTAGAAATAACCATCCTATTTCTCTGGAGACCTGCTTACTTTCTTACCCTCAGTAGGTTCTTCCAATAACAAGGCAGGGGAACTGGGAGACAGGCAGCCTACAGGTGGTTTTTGTCTCTGCTGCTGCCTTTCTGTGTGGCTCAGGGCAAGGCAATTCCAAAAATGAGGATTATGTCTAAGGGTTCTCCCAGTTTGAGGGGTCTATGAACCATGTGGCATCCTCTGAAGGAAGAAATGGAAGACCTACCTTATATGTTCCTTTAAGATAAGAAACCTATCAGATTTTCTAGTAATAATGCATGATACTCATGGACTCAGGGCTGGTCCATTTCAATTGCCTTTTCTAACAGCTTTTCTACTGTGTTGCAAAGGAAGTAGACAAGAAAAATGCTTTCCATACCTGTCCCCAGGAAAGGTTGTGAGTCTCAAATGTAATATTAGGTTTAAAGCATCATTCTTTTTTCTTTCTGTTCACCTCCTTCCCCATTTCTAGACAGGATCTGAAATGACTCAAAGTCGCACAGAAAATCAGTCTCACAACCATGCTGAATGAAGTCTTTCTGTACCTTTACCTAGCATTGATTCTTCTGGATCATGACACCTTTTCCAGTTCTAATTTATCATCTAGCTTCATTCTGCAGACATTCAGGCAGGAAATTCACCTGCCTTCTGGGGAAGGGGTTTTACACTCAGTGATAAGTAGTGCTGGAGCTCTGCAGAAGCAGAGGCTGAGGGACACCTCCCCTCTCACCTCTCTGACCAGTGAATGAAAGCTTTGTTTTGGTTTCATTTTAACAGGGTGAGAGAATAAGGAGCTTTTTTGACCCATGCTCCACTTCTAGGGCAGAGACTGCTCAGAGCCCTCTCCCACAGTCCTCTGAATGCTGCCAGCAGTCCAAAGGGGATAGAGAAGAAGTGATTGCAACAGCCTTGGGACAGCAATTGCACAATTCCCCACAAGGCTACAGGGCAGCTTGGAAGGGATGATTCCAGCCATATGCTTCTCCCTAATCACATGGGACAGTGGATAGAATGCTGCCTCTGGCCACCATTCTGCCAACTCACTGTGTGACCTTAGTCAAGTTATGAACCTCTAAGCCTCTATTTCCTCCCCCTGTCAAACAAGGAAATGGGATGGTTTGTACAAGAGAAAAGCATTATAGTTGTAAAGTAGCTTTTTATCATCTAGCCCAACCTGTTTATGGAAAATGAGAGAGAGAGAAGGGGAGGAAATTGTCCATTGCTACATGGCAGGTAAATAGCAAGATCATTTCTGAAAACTAAGACACCCATCTCATGTTGCTGTGCTACCTTCTCTTCTGGATTATCTCCAAGGTTCTACTTATTTCCAGGTCTGTCATGCTAAAAATGTGGTCCCCCACTGGTTTGGGCTGTTGTCTTTGGGCTTAGCCTTGTGTTGGTGCCCATGTGCCATGTGCTTCCTTGGGGATTCTTGGTGATGCGTTGTGACCAGCTCATTACAGAATTCTTCAAATTAGTGTAAGTCCAGGCAAATGATTATTCAGAAGAGCTTCTGGGTGTGCCTGTTTTAAAAATCCAAGGAGCCTATTGACTTATTTCCCACTGGATCTTCCAACAGAGTTTTGGGCAAGGCCAAGATCAGCATGACAACTTGGTCTTGTGTATAGACAGGGACATTGCAGTAACCATCAGGAGATCTGTGTTCTAGGTCCGTTTTGGCCCCTGGATCTTTTTGAGACCTTGAACAAACCTCATCCCCTCTCTAAACCTCAGCTTTTGCATATTTAAAACAAGTTGGTTGAACTAGATGATCTGTAAGGTTTCTTTCATCTCTGACACTCCATGGCAGAATATTGCCCAATGTTACTAATTCTTGGGGGATTTTACTTAGAAACCAGGAGGATAATCTTTAACATAAGTCTGGGAGTGCTTTCATACCTGAGGATCACAAAACAAATGCTAGCAGGGAAACATAAGAAAATTATGTTGTCCTGTACTTTTGGCTCAGATTTTCTAAGGTCCATATCAAATGCTAACAGCAGAGCCATGCTTTAATTGGCATATGCAGAGAGGTAGATGGGTAGACAAGAGTAACACTTGCTACGGAAATTAACCATGCTATATCAGAATATTGTTGCATTTGATAATATTTTGAGGGATGTGATTGGCTCTTAATCTTCTTAGAAATAAATTCAGTCTTTGGGAGCTCATAGGTACTGGGTAGCTCAGATATAGATGTAAGTAACTCAAATACAAAATATGACATTTTGAAAGTCAATAGAAAGACTCTTAGAGGAGAGGGAGATCACTTCCAGCTTGAGGGTATGCAGAAGTTGTTTTATTTCCAAGCTGTTAAAACAAATACCATACAGTGGGTTGTATTAAAAAATGGAAGTTTATTGGATCACAGTTTTGAGGCTAGGAGAAGTGTAAAATCAAGGAATCAGGAAGATGATGCTGTAGTCATTTGGAAGTTTGATGCAATTATGAATTCCAAAAATCAATATTGAATTATGCTTGTAAACTGATCTGTTAATCTGGGCATGATTGAGTTATGATTAGGGCCACGTCAGTAGGGTGTTGAGCCCCACCCCTTGGTGGGTGGGGGAATCGATATAAAAGTCAAGGCAAAGGACAGAGGGAGCAGTTTTTGAGAAGCAGTTTTGATATTGGAGTTTTGATATTGGAGAGAAGGCCACAGGAGAAGAGAAGCGAGCCATTCACCTGACAGTCTACAGCTGACCTTGTGGAGGAAACAGAGGAGCTACACCCAGAGAAAAACGCAGTCCCGGGAAGAGAGGAATACAAGAAGCCTGAACCCTGGCAAACGTCGGCAGCTATCTTGCTCCAGCACGTGGCAATGGACTTTGGTGAGGGAAGAAACTTAGGCTTTATGGCCTGGTAACTGTGGACTTCTACCCCAAATAAATACCCTTTATAAAGACCAAACAATCTCTGGTATTTTGCGTTAGTACCCCTTTGGCTGACTAATACAGATGCTTTCTCCTCAAAGCATTCTGGGTCTTGCTGATGATGATCTTTCATCCTTGGTTCTTGTCTTTTCCAGCACATGGCAATGTACATGGTGGTGTCGTCTCCTTTTTCCCCTGGTTCCTTCAACTTCCAGCTTCTGGCTGCTTCTGGTAGCATCTCTGTCTGACCTTCACTCACTTATAAATGACTTCAGTAATCTGGATTAAAGCCCAATCTGATTCAGTTGTCCCACTCCTTAACTGAAGTAACATCCTGAAGATTATCTTATTTAAAATGGGTCCATACCCACCAGAATGCAAACCAAGAACATGTCCAAATTAAGCTACACAATTCAGTTCACCACAGAAGTCTTCATGGAAGAGTTTGCATTTGAGCTTGGTTTGGGAAAAGAAATGGATGAATGGTGTTGAGAGGCAAAAGAAGGCCAAATAGAGGAAATACTATGAATGAAAACAAAGACAGGGAAACCATGTGAGACTGGGTGATTAGTGAATGGATGGTTTGCTTGGCTGGGCACAGGGCTGTGAAGAAAAGTATGGGAAAAGACTAAGCATATTTGTATGCCATGTCTCCCCAGCTAGTACATACGTTCTTTTAAGACAAAATCTTGGTTCAGTTCATCTTTGTAGCCCCATTAAAAGTGACACATAGTCATCTCTCAAAACATTTTTAAATGAATAAATATTATATTACATTGTTCTTTTTACCCAAACCATCAATGTGCTGTGTAGACAACCATGTCAAAGAATTTTAGAAGTCAGGTTGAACCTGATACTTATTCTTTCGACTGACTTTGTATTAGTTTGTCAGAGCTGCTATAACAAACCAAGACTTGTTGGTTTAAACAACAGGAATTTATTGTCTCATAGGTTTGGAGGCTAGAAGTCCAAAACCAAGATGTTAGCAAGATTCTGCTTTCTCCAAAGTCTGTAGCACTCTGGTGGTGACTTGCCAGCAATCCATAACCCAATCTTGGTCTCTATCACATAGCTGTCTTTTTCCCTGTCTGTTCCCTCCTGTATTAGTCAGCCAAAGGGATGCTGATGCAAAGTACTAGAAATCTGTTGGCTTTTATAAAGGGTATTTATTTGGGGTAAAAGCTTAAACAATTACATAGCCTAAAGAGTCCAACTCAAGGTTGCTTTCTCACCAAAGTCAGTTGCCATATATTGAAGTAAGATGGTTGCTGATTTCTGCCTGCTCTCTTCTTCTTGAGCTTCCTCTTCCTCTTGAGGCTCCAGGGGCCCAGCTTCTTACCAATCTCAGCTGTAGGCTGGCATAGGGCTTGTCTCTCAGGGCTTCCCCTCTCTCTTGGCATAAGGTTCATGTCTTTCTGAGATTTCTATATCAGCTGCAAACTATCAGGCAAATGGTTCATTTCTCCCCGGGGCCCCAGAATAAAAAATGACAGAGTGCTCTCTCTTCCCGTGTGTCTTCTTGAGTGAGTGTCCATTTATATCAGCTCACCAAGGGGGTGGGAACTCTACCTGAGTCATGCCCTACTGACATGGTCTAATCAAAACCCTTCTCTTAACAGGTAATTTAATCAAGACATCTCAGCTGAATCTAATGCAATCAAAGGATATCGCATCCAGAGGAATAGATTAATTTATAAACATAATCTTTCTCTTTTTGGGACTCATAAAATAATCTTAAACTGTCACACCTCCTATTGTGTCCAAGTTTCCTATGCTTATAAGGACTCCCATTATATTGGATGAAGTCTACCCTGATCAGTTGCCTTCACCATAACTGATATCTTCAAAGATCCTCTTCACACATCCACAGGACCAGGGGTTAGGACTTGAACATATCTTTGTAGGGGCCATGATTCAATCCATAATAGTTATGAATGTGAAGTGCCATCCCTCAGCCCTGTGACTATAGATACGTGATCTCTCACCTGAGGAAGGATGGTGTATCCTGCTCACCACCATCTAACAGTTGAAATGTGATGTGTACATGACATGTAAAAGATTCTGAATTCAGTTCATGCAGAAATAAGCCTATTGACTACAGGCCCTTGCAAAGACTTACAGGGCCAATTCTAGAGACGATAAAACAAAGGGTTCCTTGAAATCAAAGTGGCTTTCACTAAATTAAATCCCCTAAGAAAATGTGTTGATAAATATTTACTCAGTTTTTGTCCCTTAACAATGTAATATCTTTACTGCTGCAGAAAAGATAAGAAGGAATCTGGGCTCTTCTGTATCTTGATGATAGTGATGGATAATGAGCCTATACATGTGATAAAATTATATAGAATTAAATACATGCACACGTATACATACACACAAGTGAGTATAAGTAAAACTGGTGAAATCTGAGTATTAATGAATTGTACCAAGGTCAATAACCTGACTGTGATATTGTATTATAATTTTTAAAGTTGTTACCAATGGGGGAAACAGGGTAAAGGGCACATGGGGATTTTCTATATTAATGCTTATGCCTGCATGTGAATCTACAATTATCTCAATAAGAATTTCAATTTAAAAAGAAAAGAATCTGGCATGGTTGCTTCTTTCTAGAGGAGATAAGACAAGTATAGAAGCAGGTACAATTGTATAGATGGGGATTGCCATCGGTGAAAGACAAGTTAGGGTTATGGAAGTTCAGAAGAGGCTATACTCTTTCCTAGCCCAGGGAAGATTCCTCCTCAGGAAGAGGATGACAGTTGAATTGGTCTTAAAACATAGGTAGGAATTAGAATGTAGAGATTTGTTGAAGAATGAGAGTTCAAAGATAGTGGACACAAGCAGTGATCAGTGAACAGGGAGATGGAAAACAGAGCATAGAAAATAGAAGATAAAGTTGGGGATGCTGGGTGTGTCAAAAGTGCATGAGTGTGTGTGATAGGAATGGGGGAAGACTGGAAGTCCTGGTGGAAGAAAAGAGGCTGTTTGTTTTGTTGCTGTTATTTTAAGTGAGATTTATTGGGGTACAATTTACTTACAATACAATTCACCCTTTTTAGCATACAGTTCTGAGTTTTGACAAATGCATTGTGATGTAACCAACACCACAGTCAAATATAGGACAATTTCATCAGTTCCAAAATTCCCACTTGCCCCTCTACAGTCACCGCGTCTCCCCAACCTTAATCCCTTAGTTTTGCCCTTTCCAGAATGTCATATAAATGGAATCATAGAGGGGGAAACTTTTTTAGTCTTGCCTCTTACACTTGGTATAGTGCATATGAAATCCAAATGTTGTTACATGTATTATGAGCTTGTTCCTTTTTATAACTGTGCAGTTATCCATTGTATGGATATTCCAATTTGTTCATCCATTCACCAAATGACAGACTTTTGTGTTGTTTCCAGTCTTTAGCAATTATGAATAAAACTGTTATAAACATTCACATACAGAAATTTTTGTGACCATAAGTCAGGAAGAGATTTTTTTTAAAGGAAAAGTGATGGAAATGGTTCAAGAAAACATGAAGAACATCTCAGTTCCAACCTTTTTATATCTTGCCTGACCTTTTTATATCTTTCAAGTTGGCAATTTAATGAATGTAGCATCAGGATTCCTAGAAATGATGGTTTTAAACCCAGCCTTACTTGTGAGAGACATTTAGTTTGGGTGTGGAGGAGTTCTCCACAGGAGGCAGGAAAGCCAGCAGAAGTTAATTGCCAAAAAACAAAACAAACGTACGAATGCATCATAGAAATTCAAGGAAAATATCCAGCCTTCTCCTCAAAAGAATGATAGTTGATGTAGAAGAAACAACTGAGGGTGAAGAATCTTTTGCATTTTCTAAGAGGTCGAGTGTTAGTCATCCATGAAAGTATGCTAAAAGAGGTGCAATTTCATTGTAGTCCAGTCACAAGTCCCGTATGGAGGAATTTTCCTCCTTGTAGCCTGGGCTCCGTCTATGGGTGGGAAAGCAAAGGATATTGCAATGAAACTTCAAGAACTTGAATCCACTAATTCTGAATTTATGATCATTCCAACAGGCTGAAATTTTCCCTGATACCATCTAGCATGAACGGGTTTGCTGGGCAAATGAAGAGTATGGGAGAGTCATGGAGGGAGTATTGGAGCTACCTACCAGAAAAAATTCTTCTGAGGAGCCTGCCACAGTCAGAAACCACACAACGAATTCTTATCCTGATTAAAAATGCTAATATTCATCATTGAAGTACATCTCCCCAAGGGCATATGCTAGAAAGCATTTTAGTTCTAATTGTTCTATGTTCCTGAAGGGAAAAGAAACGGCACTTTAAAATAAGTATTCTCCAAACTATAGACTGATGGAATTTGGGGGATGAAAGAAACTGAAAATTTATTTAGTCACATTCCCTTCCAAGTTTCCTCCTTTCTCGCCCCCTCAGGAAGCTTGAATACTTTCAGTATTCTCCAACATCTTAATCCCTCTTTTAGATTGCGCTCAAATATCTACTTTTCTCTTTGGCTTTTCCTGATCAGATCCTAAAAAAAATTAATTAGTCCTCTCACTGTATTCTCATAGTATATTGCCTCTACCTCTCCTGGAATGTTTGTCACAATATGTTGTTATTTGTTCATTTGTCTGCCTTTCTCCATTGCCCTGTGAGCCCCCTTAAGGATAGTAACTGCTAGACTCATCCCTCTATCACCAGGGTTTTAAACCATCTCTGACTTGTAATAGGTGCCAATAAATATTTTTAAAATTAATTTAGATTGCAATGGTCACCTAGCCATCATTATAATGAGCTCACTAACTTCTGAGGCATCCTATTCCATTTTTGAACAATTCTGTCTGATAGAAAGTTCTCCCTTAGAATGAGCCAAAACTTGCCTCGATAATTTGTATTTACCGCTCTTTGTTTTAGTCCTTGGGCCCTCACACAACTGGCCAGCCCCTCATGTTCATATGCGACCTTCTAAGTATTTGAAGATAACAGTCATGACACTCTTGAGTCTTCTTATTTTCTTGCTAAATTCTATCTGTCCTTTTACTTTGTCTGAATTAAGATTTATTTACCAGCACAATTAAGGCAACCTGAGTTAATGCTAAAAATGGCATTGGGAGTATGGCGGGAAGAGTTTGGCATTGGAGGACATTGATTGTGAATCATCTCAACTGTTCTCAGTGATTGATATTTTTCCTGATGATTTCTTAATTTCCCTTTACCCAAAAGGCATAGACTTTGATTTTGAGACGCTTGGTGGATTAGATATTTAGTTATATGGAGATTCTCTGCTAAAGGCTAGGTGATCACAAAAGTTTGTGGTAGGAATCTTAAACTTAATTCCTGGCTTAAAGAACGGGCAATGAAAATGTGGGCTTCTGACATAGGGAGTGAACAGCAAACAAATATCCAGGGAAATTAACTCTGACTTCAAACTGACAATATAAGCAGGCAATTTGGGCAACTTAACAAATGGCCAGTCGCTTCAACCTGAAAAAAAAAAAAAATCAAATTACGGTTTGATTTCATGGTGCCTCTTCCTCAGAGAAAATCGCAAAGTATTTTTAAACTAATATATGTCACTTTTCAAAACTGCTCAGTCATTCCAAGATATTTGCAACAACTCTAAAGGGATATGAAAATATCTATGTGTTCTACCGGTGACAAGATTAGAGGACTGCTGCTATTACTGTGGCTTGTTACTTACATTTATAATTTTTTTTTTAAGTGCTGTGTTTTAATTGGAAGTTACTGAAAATATAAAATGTTTTCCCCCCTGCCAAAAAAAAAGAAAATTGTTCAGTCATTTATTCAAAAAACATAAGAATACCCATTACATGTTAGACCCACTATTAGATGCTGAGCATGCAAAGTTGAATATGACACAGTTTCTGTTTTCAAAAAGCCCACTTTTTCCTCCATGGGTCAAGATACCTATGACAACATATAATTACAGGCACAATGTATAATAAACAAACATACAACATGACAAGAAGCTATGAGATAATGGAGAAAGGGAGGTTTTAATGCTACCTTTAGATGGTCATGGCAGACATGACAGGAAACAACATTCGAGGCTATTTTAGTATAGCTGTGTAGATATAATAGTCACCAAGCTGTGTGGCTGTGAAGAGTTTTTGTAATGGAACAACCAACAATACCAGGACAAAAGATGACTGGTCCCCTTTAATTTTATGGATGTTGGTTTGCTTAGATACACTCTTACTGAACATTTACTCAAAGTCAGGTACTTCCTAGATACTGCTTGAAAGATCAAGATGAATAAAATATGAGCCTGGTTCCCAGAAGAAGTTACAATAAAGTAGTGGGCACAGCCAAGGACACATCAAGGCAAGATGACGAGATAGCAGGATCTTTTGGAAGTGTGTGGGCCTGAGAATGAGGGGAAGAGTAACTGATGTTCCAGATCCAGCTCAGCCACAATTTATTCATTCAGTATTTATTAAGACAAGCATGATCCTTCAGGATCTTATAGACCAAATGCTCCCACCATTGGGCTTTGAGCAAGCTACTTCCCTTCTCTTAGGACAAAAGATAAAATGATGTCTTTGCTTTCATTGGCCTCTAGAAGGCCCATCTTTTACCTTGTTATTTCTCTACAGATGAACCAAGAAGGAAAAGAAGGAAAAGAGCTAAAGGAGGCTGAGAATTGAATTCACTTGTGAGGAAACTGCAGCTATACAGTTCCTTTACCCCTAAATATTTCAGTGTATGCTTCCTAAAACAAGGACATAATCTTACTTAACCATGGTACAGCTAGCATAATCAGATAATTCAGACTGATACAGTATTAATACTAATCTACAGGACTTATTCAAATATCATCATTTGTCCCACCAGAGAGCCTTTGTGTTTTTTTTAATATATATATTTGTATAAGTTTGCCAATGATCCTTTCTCTGAAAGGACTACTTTTATTCTGATGGCATTTCCTTTATATTTGATGGAAAATATCTTTCTTTCATGGCACAATAGTATTACTCATTGTTAGTATTTTGTAAAGTTTATTTTGCAAAATGAAACTGTCATTCTTGTATCATTTTTCCTAATTTTATTGATTCATGTGGTCTCCAAGTCTGAAAACCACTGGCATAATTCAAATGGCATACAGAGAATTACCTTATTGACAGACGTTAAAATTAGTTCCAAGTTTTCAAAATTCAACACTGCTGCAGTAAACATACTTACATACTTATCTTTTCATTAATATAGGATTATTTCTATAGGATAAATTCCAAGGAAATAGCTGGATCAGAGGAGGATACACAGCCCAAAACACTCTAGGACATGGCTAGCTACCATGAGAGACATGACAAGAGTGTTTCTCCTAGGTTCCCAATCCAAGGTAAATGTATATTCCCGATTGAGCAGAGACCAGGTTTGAGGGACTGTCTAATGAAGTGAAAAAGAAACCCCTCAGGTTTGTCCAGGGATGAGCTTTTAATTGTTCTGCTTTGGAGAAAAGGCAACATTTCTCCTGGAATGTCATGGTGACATTTACAAATTCCTGCAGGCTCTGAGTCTTACTACAAATCCCCTTACATCTTCTTCTAACTCAGCTGCTGAAAAGGTGTTTTCCTCTATATTAGCATCCAGGGCAGCCTGAACAGGCCATAGACTCTTCAGGTCCAGAACTGAGGACATGGTCTTCATCAAGTGAGGTCATTTTCCTTTCATACAAGTTCTGTGATGTTTTTTCAAGATTTTTGCTTAGTCAGAAAACCTTTTAAAGGAGCCTATGGGAAAGGGTAAATGGCTCCAAATCCATTTCCCAGAAAAGTGGGATATTTTCCATTTCCCTCGTGATATCCCTCGATCCCATAACCTGAGAGAGGAGATGTATGCCTCTCCATATACAATCTTGGAATCTTAAAATTCAGTGGAACTTTGAACCTACCTGTTCAAATGAAGAAACAGATGAAGAAAATGAAACCTGAATAAAGGAAACCACTTTTCTCATTCTCACAGTGAGCCAGGACCACGGTCGACAACAAGGATGTGATCTCTTAGAAGAGCACCAGGCAATCCTCTGGAATGCCAGAAGGATATTTGAACTTCTATTTATGTATTTTTTGAAATAACTATAGATGCACAGAAGTCTCTCTCTCTCTCTCTCTCTCTCTCTCTCTCTCTCTCTCTCACACACACACACACACACACACACACTAGTGGAAGGTTCCTTTAGAGGTCATACTCTTTCCTTAGTTTCTTCTGTTGGTATATCTTGCATAACTGTCGTATACCTTCAAAACCAAGAAATTGACTTGGCATAATCCACAGAGCTTATCCAGATTTCACCAGTTTTTGTGTGCACTCATTTATGTGTGCATGTGTGTGTATATGTGTGTAGTTCTATACAATTTTTATCACATGTAGATTCATATAACCACTAAGCACTTTCTATTTATATTTTAAGTTTTAAAAAGAAAGTTTTATCAATGTTTAATAAGTGGATGGGTGCCACCATCAATATTTGTCAAACGATCACATGCCTGTAACATACCTGAGATATCTCAAAAGGAGAACAGGAGCCAAAGAGTGAGGCAAGCCACCTTCATTCTTTCTTAGGCTCTCAGTGTATTGTGACATTCTTCCATTTACACGAGCCCTGTCAAGTGGATCTATGGATTATTTTATCCAGGTTTAACAAAACTAACCTTTTCAAAATGGACTTAAGTGGGTTAAAATGATTTCTGCCTAAAGAAGATTTCTACAATGAGTGGACTGAAGATAATAGCTATTTTGCAAGCACAACAAAACCACAAGGAAATGGCAGTGCTGACCTTGCTACTTCTGATCAAAATTCTTTGCCAGCAACTTACAAGGAAAAAGCTATAACCATCTCACCTGGGCTGATAAGATATCAATCAAAAAATAAATGAAATTATCAAGAAGATATTTTTAAAATGGATTATATCCACAGCTGTCCACAGTGTAAAGGTAATTGAGTCATTAGATGTAGTCAATGATAGGATGAAACCATCACGATTAGCAAGACATCCTGAACATGATGACAAATCTTTGTAAAATTTTTGGCGGTGCTGCAAGTCACGTGATGCTCAGTATGAGACAACATACTTATTATTGGGGAAATGTTAATTTTTCTTTTTACAGTAAAAATAATAAAATTATAAATAAAAACAGTGTGGCAACAAACTAAAATGTAATCCTTTGCCCATGTATTATCTGTAAGGCTTTGGGTATGACATGATGCCTCCCCCATAGGACTGTTAGAAGAAAAAGATGGGAACACACTTTGTAGACTCTCAAGTTCTGTACAAATGAAATATTATCATTATTAATTATTTTAACATGAAATTTCAGAGGAAAATCAATTGAGCAAGGATTTTATTGAACAGGCAAATTTTTGAATCTCATCTGGGGATATTTTTGATAATCTGGGTGGAGAAATAATTCTCTGAGGCAGAAAAATGTATTTGGGGTAGCAGCACGGTAGTGTGTCTCTAGACCTGAGTTTCAATGGTGACTTACTACTGCTGTGACTTTGGGCAAGACACTTAATCTCTGCAAGCATCAGTTTCCTTGTTTGTAAAGGAGGATAATACATAATTCCCCTCATAGAGTCATTGTGAGAATTGAGCAAGAAAATATATGTAAAGAGCTTGGCACGGCCTCTGGCACACTGCAGGTTTTCAAGCCACATTAGTAGACTTCGTCCTTCCTCTTAGGCAACTCCTGAAACATTCTCTTGAAGAAAACCTCCAGTCTACCAGCATTACATCCATTTTTTCCCCTCCCTACTATCCAGCATTCTCCCGGAGGATTGGATGGAGTAGCCTAATTTCTGCAGAAATCTCAGCATTTGACAGTTTTCTGCTTGCAGTAGGTGCTTAATAAAGGCTTATTCGATGAAAGGTTGTAATTAAGGATCTCTAACAGGGAGCGAATGTGGAACCTTAGGCCAAGGTCCTTTGGTCTTGGGATTTCAGGCACTGACTGCCACTAAAGTGTTATTAAGATGCTCTCCTGTTCTGAGCCCTGGTACTAGATAGTTTTACCTTCGTGGATGGATACAATGTAAATATAATAATCCTTTGGATTTTTACAGAGCATTATAGTCTCCAAAGAGCGTTCAAGTCCACCATCCTACTTGATACTCACAAGTTACTCAGGCAGGTATTCATAAGTAGAAACCTTAGGTACAGAAAAATAAAGTGGTTGATCTAAGGCTGCAGTGCCAGGCATGTGACACAATAATGGTACTAGCAACCATTTTCTGAGCTCATGCTTTCTGCAGGTCCTTGATGTACCTTATTATATTCAGTCCTCAGGAAAACCCTTGATTCAGTTTCTTTTCTGGCTTAGAAAAACTACCCCACAATCTAGGGGGATAAAACAACAATTTTATTATGAGCATGGATTCCATGGGCTGGAAATTCAGAAAGGTCACAGACGGAACAGTTTGTCTCTGCCCCATGATGTCTGGGGCCTCTGCTAGAAAGATACAAAGGCTGGAGAGACTCAACAGCTATGGGCTGAAATGCCCTGGAGGCATCTTCAAGCGCATGTCTGGCATTTGATGCTGCTTGCCAGCAGGGATGGGAGTACCTATACAGGGCTTCTCCCTGGGGCCCAGGCTTCCTCACAGCAGGGTGACCTCAGGGTAATTGGATATCTCACATGGTGCTTAGGGCTCCAAAAGCAAGTGTGCCAGGAAAAAAAAAAAGGTGGAAGCTAGGTCACCTATTGAGACTCAGCTCTGATTTCACATCTTATCCCTTCTGCTATACTCTGTTGGTTATAAGCAAGTCAAAACATGCCCATATTCCAGAGAAGGACATAGATGCAACCCTTTGATGGGAGAAGATCTCATATGAGCTGGGAGATGTCATGGCCATCATTGGAAAACGCCATCTGCTACACTCCTAAAGTTATTTAAGAATGAGGAAATTGAAGCTCAGGAAGATTGAGAAATCTGTTCAAAGTCACACAGCTAATGCAGTTGAGCAATGTCTTACCTTGGGGGTAGAATTTCAGAGTCAGAGTAAGACAGACATTGCTCATAGTCAAAATTACCCTGATCCTTTGATTTGTTAGTAAAGTACAGAATATGTAGTTCTATGTAAACAACAGATTCCGGTGTATCATTTCATGCTTGCTGGGATAAATGTGCTAACTTAATGAAATCATGGGCAGAATCACATGTACTGTTTAAATTGTTCTCTTATTTTTCAGAGTGCTAATGCTTAAATTCCCATATATTCAATGCATTTCAAAGGGTGGACCCAGAATTTGATTCAGGTTGGACTGACTCTAATGCCCAACCTCTTTCCATGTTGCTATCTAGAAACAACCACCTCTCGGAGGCTGAGAAAGAGCTCGAAGTTTCAGGCCCATGTCACTGCTGACACATGTGAAGTTCCCAGAGCCAGGCCTGATTTTGCAGCCTGGATGTGATTTGCAGGCTCTATCCCTGGCTTAGCTATACATGTTTAGACTTTATCTACGTTGAAGCAGCAGTTATTCCTGAGCACCTGGATAGCCACACTCTCCCTCCCTGTCCTCCCAGGTCTTCATAAAATAGGAAGTAGGTGAGCTGAGGTAGGAAAATGAGTAAAAGGTCAACAGATAAGGATAAGAGCATATCAGTTAGAGTGAACAGCATGAGCAAGGGCACGGAGGTGTAAAAGTGCCGGATGTGTTCAGGGACTGGTGAGTAATGCAGAGCTAGGGACATTTGCTGGGGACAGATCACAGATGTCCTTCGACACCTAGCCAAAGACTTAATTCTAGTGTTAATGGCATAGCAGAAGTAATCTGGCCAGATGTGCATTTTGGCAATAACGTTCTGGAGGTAGAATAGAAAAGAACTGTGAGGGAAGGTGGGGTGTGAGGTACTGGTTAGGGTATTACTTATTGCTCCCTTGCTGGTCCTCTGGTTAAGCTCCAATGTATCTGAGCATAGGAATCTAGAGCTCTTGCCCATGATCTTCAAAACAGGCTTGGGACCACAATTCAGGAGTTAGGCAGGCCTCCAGGGCTAATGAGGCAAATGGCCACCAAAAATGGCATGACTCAGAGATTCCAGACAGTGCTCCTGCTCAAAGAAATTTCTCCCTCTAGGGCCTCAGTGCCTGAAGTTTCCCATTTGAATTTTTTTTCATATCTTAGAACTGGATTAATCATAATCTTTGGTTCATATATGGCCCTGCTTAATTTATTTACATAATTAATTTAATGTAACTTTTCATGAACCATCTTTAAATGGGAAAACTAGGTCTGTGACAGTAACCTAACCACCTCTTCTCATGTGAGCTTCCACCCTTGCCACTCCCATCCATTGGAACCCCATCACAAATTTTGTATTCATCATTCCCTTGCTTTCTTTTTTATATAGTTTAATCCCATCTATATGTATTCCTCTAAGAGTATACTTTTGAATGCTATTCTTAACATTATAAAAAGGTCATCATGCTCAAGTATCTCTGAGATTGTTAATTTTTAATTAATATTTTGTTGCAAGACATCCATATTGTTGATTGTTGCCATAGTTCTTTTAATTTTTACTGCTGTTATGAGATTCTTCTGTGTAAATAATGCAAGAGCTTATTTATCCGCTCTCTTGGTGATGGGAATTTTTTTAAGTTTTTTCATAGTAGTGCTATGAACATTCTTATACACAATGTCTGTTATACAGATGCAGAGGCTTTAAGTATATTTGCAGGAGTAGAATTGCTGAGTCATAGGGTTAGTAAATGTTCAATTTTATGAGGTAATATCAACCTGTTTTTCTGAGTGGTTATACAAAATTCCAGTTCCAGCCATGACTAATCCTGTCACCAAAAACAACTATAAAATTTAGCCAAACTATATGAAACAGTTTGAAGGCATGGAAAGCAACCAAATCAAGCAGAAGCTGAGGAGCTACTATCATTGAGAAAAGGGAATCACACAAGGTGAGCTTCATCCACCTTTTTCTTTGAGAGCAATTTCCAAACCATAGTTCAGGATAACAGAGCTCAAGAAGAAAGAAAGAAGCAGTCTTAACTGAGCTAAGAAGTAGAGGTTGCCGTTCAGGGTTGCAAAGGCAGCTGAGACTTGAAGGGCAAAGTCCTGAAGAGAAGCACAGGAAAATACCCAAAAATCGGCCTAACAATTCCTTTCAAGCCATTGGTAACTCCTAAACTACATATGCCCAGAGGGAGTCTCCAAAAAACAAAACAAAACAAAACAAAACAAAAAACAGCAGAAAATAGCAGCTGGGAGACTAAATAATCAAGCTGAGATGTCAGCAGCATAGGGTCTTCAGGCACAGAGGTTGGGTTACAAGTCCCACCAAGGTGGAGAGGCCTTGTAAAACACCTGAGACATTCAGTTTAAAACCCAGAAGGTCCATAATGTAGGATTAAAGACCATACTCTAGAAGAAGGGCCTTACACTCCCTAGGAGTAAAGGGGAACTGAAGTAGAATATCTCTAACAAAGTCTAAAACCAAGCTTCAATAGGATCAAGGTGGTTCACCAGTAGGACCTGAGAGAAAAAAAAAAGTCTTCTCTTTGAATGAAAATAACAACATCCAAAGTTTCTACAATTTTCTTCTACAATGTTCAGTTTCCCATCAAAATTTACAAGGTATGCTAAAAATCATGACCAAATAACTTAAAACTAAGAGAACAAGCAAGCAATAAAACAAATCCAAATATAAATCAGATACTAGAGTTATCAGATAAGGAATTTAAAGCATGTTATTAATATGTTCAAGAAAATAGAGGGAAAGAAATACAAAATAGATGAAAAGGTGGGGAATTGTAGAGAGAATTGGAATCTATTTTTTTTTTTTTTAAGAATCAAATAGACATTCTAGAACTTTATAATATCTTAAAATAAGAATGGGTATAATACAGATTGGCCACAGCAGAAGGCAAGAGAAATGAACTTCAATGCAAGTCAACAGAAGTACCCAAACTGGAGCAAAGAGACAATGAATGAAAAATAAAAACAAAAGCATAGGAGACATGTAGAACACAGTTCAAAGATCCCAAACACATGGAATTGGAATCCGGAAAGAGAGAGAAGAGAGAATTGGTCAGAAGTAATATTTGAAGAGATAATAATCAAGAATTCTCCAAAACTGATTCAAGAAGCTCTACAGATCCCAGGCAAGAGGCAAACAAAACATACACACAACCTAGAAACTGCGGAAACTAGAAAACATTGAAATCACATCTTTGAATTGCTGAATTTAAAAAACAAACAACCAAACAAACCTGTCAACTTAGAATCCAATTACCAGCAAAAAAGAAGATGAAATAAATATATTTTCAGAAAATCAGAATCTGAGAGAATTTTGTTGCAGGCAGATTGTCATTTTAAGAAATACTTAAGGAAGTTCTTCCAACTGAAGAAAAATGATCCCAAATGAAAGCATGAAACTGAAGGGAAGAATGAAGAACACCAAAGAGGTCTTCTTTGATGTCCCAATAAAGTTTTAAAATTTTCATCAAAGAAATCTATTGAGGATTGAATCATGTCCCCCCACAAATGGCATGTTCAGGCCCCAACCCCAAGTGCTGTGGGTGTGAACCCATTTGTAAACAGGACCTTTGAAGATGTTATTAGTTAAGGTGTGCCCAGACTGAGTGAGGGTGGCCTTAATCCAATATGGCTGAAGTCCTTGTAAACAAAGGAAATTGGACCCCAAAGAGAAGCTCCTGGGAACAGCCAGAAGCTGGAAGTCAATAGAACCCAGAAGAGAAAGGAGAAGATGCCACCATGTATTTTGGCATATAATGGAAAAGCCAAGGAACCCCAAAGACAGGCCAGCCAGAAGATACCCACCCCAGGAAGATGCAAGCCTTCTAGCCTCTGAAACTGTGAGCCAATAAATCCCTGTTTTTTAAGACAACCCATTGCATGGTACTTGTTTTAGCAGCTAGGAAACAAGGGAAAGTCTTCCACACCTTTTGTTAGAGTTCTTTGCAGATACTTGATATTTTCTGATATTCTTGTGAAAGATGTCTTTTTAAAAAAAATATTTTCTAGCTGTTTATTGTTCAAGTATGGAAATACAATTGAGTTTTGCAAATTAATCTTATATCTTTTTACCTTGTATGATGAGTGTTATTTTTAATATTTTATTGATAGATTAATTATGGGTTTTCTAAGAAAAAAATCACATCAACTGCAAATAATAGCAATTTTATTTTCTCCTTTCCAATCCTTAAGCCCCCAATTTCTTTTTTTTCTTATTATACTGGCAGCATTCAGTTAATATGGTGAATTATATTTATAGATTTTATAATATTAAAACCATTCTCATAATACATCTGGGATAAGCCCAATATTGTATATGATCTTTTTAGTACACTATTTGATTTTGTACAGCATTTTAAAATACACTATTTGACTTGATAAAAAATTTTTAGGGTTTTTACATCTATAATAATAAGTGGCAAAGCTCTATAATTTTTTCTTATAGCTTTTTTTTTTGCTAGTTTTGGTATAAGAATTGTGATCCCCATATATTATATTGACACCAGTTATCTTTTGGCTTACTATTTGCTTAATTAATCATTTTTCATCCTTTTATTTTCATCCTTTGCACATATGTTGCTTTAGAATGTTTCTTGTGAATAGTAAATACCTGGATATAATTAATTGGTGAGTTAGTTCGTATACATCCATAGTAAGTACTCATATATTAGGACATTCTTCTACTCTATTAGTTAATTATTTCAATGTGTCACACTTTTTTCTAGGTTTTTAAATCCTTTTTTAAAAGTTTTTTTTAAAGTTATCTATGTTTTCTCTCATATCAGACAAGGACTTTCATATGTTCTAATGCCCCTTGGTCTCCCTTTACCCTATTATGTTAACTTCACTTAAACTTTTAATTCTTGGCTTTTAAGTATATGTTTTCTCTTTATCTTTTTTTTAGTCTTTATAGTTTTTTTTTTTTAAAGACAACTACAAACTTTATCAAGATATTTGATCACTTTACTTCACGTATCTCTTGAATCATCCTTTAGATTTGGTTCTATTTTATATAAATATGTCACTGAAAAATGTTTTACTTGTGAGTCTTTGTATGTCAAACATTCTGAGACTCTGCGTGTCTAAGAGAGTTTTCATCATGCCTCCACATTTGAAGAAGGTTTAGCTGGAGATGAAATTCTTACCTTAAAATTGTGAAATACTCTTCCATTGTCTTCTTGCATCCTGTCTTATTGTTGAAAAATCTGATATCATTATGATTCTTGTTCCTTTGTATATGATCTTCTCTCTTTCCCCCTGGAAGATTTTACAATTCTCTCTTTATCTGATATCTTAAATTTCAATATGATTTATCCGGGAGTAAGTTTTTCCTTATCTCATCTCTTTTGCTCTCAAAGGGGTCCTTTCAACTTGAAGTCTTTAACCTTTCATTAATTTGGGAGAAATTATCTTCATTATTCCTTCAAATATTTCCTCTTCTCCATTTTCATCATTTTTTCTTTCTGTAACTACTTTTGTCTTTTATATCTTAAGTTATATATTTTCTATTTTTAACAATAATTTTCTGCTAAGGTGAGTTCCTCAATTTGATCTCCCGGTTCACTAATCCATTTTTCAGCTGAATCCATTCTATTAGTTATACCATTCATTGTATTCATTATTTCAGCTATTATATTTTCCTACTTTACATTTCTGCTTGATTCCTTTTAAGGCTTTTTGTTCTTATTTTATATTGTTAATACCATCATTATTTTTTTTAATATGTATATTTTGCTTATTTTAAATTCTTGACTCTGTCAGTTGGAATACTCCTGGTTACTATGGAATCCACAATCCAGCCTGTTGATTTTCTTTTGAAAATTAATACTCCATTTTTGCCAATGAGCCTCCATTCCTCTGGGGTTATGTGCTCCTCTGTCCAGCAATCCTGATGGTGGAAGGGCTGAAGGCCACACCTCCAACTGTGTTGTTCCTAAGGAGCTCAAGGTAGGGGTTAGGGATGAAGGATGAGCCTAAAGTAGAGGATGCCAGGCATCAGAAACCCAAAGCTGATCACTCTTCACCCTACCAAACTGCTTCTCAGATGGATGATTCTTTACTTGAGGAAGAATTAGCCTTTAAAGAATACATTGTAATCCACCAGCCCTGGGGGTTTAGAGGGAGAGAGAGGGGTGGTGACCACCTGAGGCCAGTCAATCTCAGCATGTTTTCCTCCCATTTCTGGCACAGGGCTTATACACTGGCCTGAATTTGTATCTAGGAGCTCTTCTTGTTCAAGAAGTCTAAACTTCTGTCATGTTTGTCCTAAGGCAATGGGGGTGAGGTTGAAGGGGAGATGAAACCCTGAACCCCAAAAGCTCCTGTCTTCTTTTATCCTCCCACAGCAACCTTAGGTTAGAACATTCCAGACACACATACATACCAGTTAAAAAGAACCTGCTCTTTCTCCAGCAGCCTCTCACAGCGTTTTCTGCATCTTAATGCTTTTCTTCTGTATGTTTTTCCTCTACAGTTCCTCAGAGTCTATCTTGGGTGAAGGAGCCAGTAGGCCAGTCTAGTTCAACATCTTCATAGGAAACTCACTTGACTTTCTATCCTGCCTTCTTTTTCTGGGACAAGCAGCACACTGAACCACTGTTGTGATTGTGTTCACTGGATCAGCTCTTCTCCTGGACAGGAAGAAGGGTCAGCAGGTAGGGAGAGTGGAAGACGCACTGACCAGAAGTCAGGGGTAGGTTTGTGATCTCATGTGGTCATTGACTTGCTGTATGGTCTTAGGCAAGTCACTTCACTTCCCTGAGCAATATCCTCTTCTGAAAAGTGAAGTTAGTAATAACACCGGCCACACTGGGCGGGTGAAAGTTTCACATGAAAAACTGGATGTGAACGGGCTTTGTAAACTGCAACCTGAGGTGATTTTGTTGATCATCTGGGAGCAGGGAAAGACGTTTCAGGCAAGGCAAAGATTCACTTTGCCAACCTCAAAATTTTACTAAGTGTTGGCCCCGATGGACAGCCTGATGCAACTGAACAATCTCCTAATATAGAAAATGATGAATCTGTGTTTGTTGCCAGAGTTGTCACATTCTTCCAAGAGTGCAGACTTTTATGGGCCCTGGGGAAGCTTTGCCTGGGTCTATTTCTGAGGACGGGAACATTGTGCCTTGTTGGCAAGGTTTGTTAAACCAAGGCCACTTGTGGTCATTGAAGAATCTGGTTCTGCTTTTGCAAAGTTGGGGGTGAGATTTCAGATCCAGTCCTCTGATGTTTGCTATTTGGATACTTGGTGTCTTTTGTTTCCTTGTTTGATGGGGGTCCTTGTCCTATTCCAGTCCAGTTGGGAGAGTGAGAGTGAGAAGTGGAAGAAGGGGATGGAGTAGGTCCAAAACAAAGACAAGTAGCAGAAGTGGAATTGAATAAGAATACTGTGTTCTCTGGGAATTTATACAAGGACAAAACTAATTGTTTTCAATTACTTAAAATGCAGTTTGTCTTTGAAAAAAATGATGGAATGACTTTATAAAAGAAAACAAGCCAAAATCCCACACTGTATCCAACTGTTTGTATTTTTGCACACTCTCATGTGTTTTTTTTTCTCCATTATGCATGGATAATGCACATTTCATTTTAGGGCCTGATTTTTCTTCACTTATGTAATTAACATTTTCCTATAAAATTTTGTATTTTAATGACTAAATATTATTTTTGATATCTTTATAATTAATAAACCATTCCCCTACGTTGGGACATTTGGGTTGTCTTTCAGATTTTTGTTTGTTTGCTTGCTTTTTCACTATTTATAGATAATGCTGTCATGAACATCTTTGCATATTTTCTTTTTAGTTGTCATTGTTGAATTATTACCTTAGCATGAATTCTAAAAATCCTATTAATGGGGCAATATGCCTGGGCATCTTTATGACTCTTCTATAATGTTTTCAAAGAGAAAAGTATTAATTTAAAATGTCACAAGCTAATTTAGTCACAACTCTCCCACTCTTCCAGCATTGATGGCTTGCTTGAGGTTTTTTCTTTACATTACTATATAAAAAAATGGTGCTTCAGATTTGTTTTCATTTGTACATCTTTGCTTAACAGCAAAGTTCAATGCTTTCCACATGTTTTTGTCCAGATCATGTCATTAAAATAAGAAAAAAAATCTGCTAATGATTTTGAAAATTTTTTGAAAACCCAAAAGAAATGCCCCCAAAAGTATTTCCTCAGGCAGGAATTCAAGTTTTCAAATTAATCAGTTATAAGTGCTTTATGGCCAAAGCAAAGAAAAGTGTCCAGCTAAACTGTCTTTCATTTAGCTCATTAAGTACCTTTCATGTAATTCAACTCCTGCCACAAGTGTTTAAGGAGATATTGAAAATAAGATATGAACACTGACTCATAAAAGCTTACATTACAGTGGTGTTATTATCAAATGACTGAGCAAGATTCAACAATGTCTAAATGGCAGCACAGTGGGGAAAGAATGGCCATTTCAATAAATGGTGGTGGGTCAACTGGATAGCAATATTGAAAAAGGAAATGAAACTTGATCCCACATCCTATCATCCACAAAATTCAATTTCAAGTGGGTTGTAAATCTAAATAGGAATGATGAAACCATCTATGTTATCGTCTAGAAAATATCACAGGAGATTATCTTCAAGAACTTGAAGTAAGCAAAGCTTCCTTTAACAGAACACAAAAAGCACCAAGCATAAAGGGAAGAGATAGGTGAATTGGGCAATATTAAGATTGGGAACGTCCATCCATCAAATCACACCATTGAAAGAGAGAAAACGTAAGCCACAAAGTGGAAGAAACTCTTTGTAATATATATATTTAATAAAGGCCTCACATTTAGAATCTATAGAGCACCCTACAAAATAAATAACACATTTGAAAAGGTATTTGATATCATTAGTCTTCAAGGAAATGCAAATTGAATTCACAATGAAATATCAGTACATACCCCCCAGAATAGCTAAAATATAAAAGACAGTACCAAGTGTTGACAAGAATCAAAGGCAACTGGAACTCACATACACTGATGGTAGAAGTATACATTTATAGAACTACTTGGAAAAAATGTTTGGCAGAATTTATTAAAGCTGAACCTATGCATCACTAATAATTCCATTCCTGGGAATACACCAAACAGAAAGAGCTAATCTATAGTACACTGAGACATGTATAAAACTGTTTGTGGAAGCACTGTTTATAATAGTTAAAATTTGGAAACAACACAAAAGTCCATCAATTATAGAATGGATAAATACACTGTAGTGCAATTATATAATGGACTGCTATGAAGAAATGAAAATGAATAACTATTAGTGCAGACAAAAACAGGAAAAACTAGTGTCATATTAAAAGTTAGGATAGGAGTTACCTTTAGAGAGGAGGAGAGGGTTGTGACTAAAGAACATGGGATATGGGGCAATAGAGTACTTATAATATTCTATTCCTTCATCTGGATAATATTTGCAAGGGACTGTTCTCTTTGTGATTATTTCTTGGGTTTTATGCTTACAATTTGTGGTCTTTATTTTATATTTCAATAAAAGTTATTTTTAAAAATTTCTAAATGTTGTAAGAAAAGACAAGAAAGAGCTATGAAGATATAGAGAAAAGAAAGATTATTTCTGCCTCGAGTGATGGAATGTGAGGAGCCAGAGAAGACTTTTAGGGGAAATTGCTTCTGAGCTGAATGAATAGGATCTGAGGTTGGGGTATATTTTGGGACAGTTTGTGGAGTGTGTTGGTGAGAACTTTTTGTCCATTTTATGTGAGGGAGTTGCTGGGAATTTAAATGAGTATTCTAAGTTATAGCTACTCATCTCCAGATGGGGAAATAGAGTCAGACAGGCATGACAAATCCATAGTCACCAGGTTACAGAAAAAAGAGAGGTTTCCACATAATGGTGACATTAAAAGCAGACATAAAGTAGAAAAAAAAAGTGACCAATTTTAATTGTTTCCATCATATTAAAACAATATTGTGCATTTTGAAAAGCTTAAAATGTACATAAAAGCTGATTATCTGCCAACGCCTGCCATAACATAGCATCACAAAGAAACCAATGTATTTCCATGTTACACTGGGGTAAACAGACAAGGCTGCTTGCTACTGGAGGCAACTGGCCTAGAGCCCTGGATGCTCCAGGTTCTGCCCATGGTCCAGAGGGCAGAAAGGATAAATATCTTGGCACTCTTGGAATCCATTGAGTAAACACTGTATGAGAGGTTCTATAGGTAGATAAAGATGATTAATAAAAACAGTTACCAGATCTGTTCTGTATGATAAATAATAAATGAATTGGGTTTTTAGGTCGATTTTTTTAAAAACAGAAGAATTATTATGGTACTTGATGGATCCTACATTGGTCAAGTTGTCTACCATGAGACTGAGATATTTCCAGTTTTGCACAGAAAAATGCAGTAAAACCTTGGAATTTTGACCAATTGTGTGATCAGAAAAATTTCTTTTGAGTTATGGTCTGCTGAGCAATGCTTCACTAGCATTCTTCCCCCCATCAACTTACTTCTGTTGCCTCAACAATGATTAGACACAGATTAAAATAAAAGGATCTCATGGTTTGAAGGTATCAATAAGGGGCATCTAGTCTACCCTTCTTCTCAATGAAAGAATCCCTATTATAGTTTCCCCAACAAATCACTGGCACCCACTAGCAGGAAAGATCTTGTAGCCCAGGCATCCAAAATACAGGAAACCTACAACTTCTATGTAATATGTTATGGGACAGGCTGATGAGAATAATACTTTGCATTTAACTAGCAGTGTAATTCCAGTGAATTCAAAACATGGGAGCTAAGTAATGCTCATATCCCACATAGGTAGAAAGGTAGCAAATAGATTTTTTAGGATCCTCATTCAATAAATAGAGCAGTTCAGTCTATTTATTTACTTACACTCTGTCTTCTTCCAGAAATTGTTTGACAGGATTGGTCATTTGAAGATTCGGCAGTATAGGGGCTGAAAGGTCATAAAACAACTTAAAAGAAGGTACAATGCATAATAGAAAAAATAGATTCAGCATGGATTTAAGAGAAAAAAAGAAGTTGCACAATTGGGTGCAATGATGTAGTGGAAAATTTCCTGGAAACCTTTGGTATACCACCATACTTATTGTTATATTTAAAACTCTAGCAGCTGTGATATTCTTCTAAATTAAGAAAATAAAGCAATATCATGAGCTAATGCCACATCAAAGTGGCATGTTTCAACTTCAAAGTCATGTGTGCCAGAGTCAAGTTTTCCAGGAGCCCGGGCTTGGCCCAGGGTTCTTGGGTGCAGATGTTGGAGCAGTCATTCCAGGGCAATAGAACTCAGAATTTCAAGGCTCTCCTTACAGATTGTGGTGAGGCCCTGGACACACTTTTTCCCACCTCAGTTTCCCTGGTGAGGCCCCCTGCCATGTAAAAAGTTGTGGTCAAGTAGAAATACTTGAAGGACTGCCATGTAGAAGAGGGATTTAGACCTGTTCTATGTGGTCCCATAGGCTAGAACTAGGGCCAGCAAGAGGGTAGCTGCTGCAGAGAGATGCATATGGACTCTACATAGACATGAACAGTAAGGAAAATAAGTTTCTTTATCATTATTTAATACTACCTCTTTCTAGGACAAACATCTCCTTTGCCCTATTTAATTTAATTCTTTTAATACCCCATGAGGTAAGTCTTATCCATTTTTACAAACTAGAAAACTGAGCCTCAGAGAGGGTAACTTGACTAAGGTCACCTCACTACTGAGCATGCTGGAGCCAAGACTTGAACCTGATCAATTGTATGGAATTGGCTGATGGAATTAACCATAAAGTCATACGCTTCAAGAAAATGGGATAGGAAAAGTATCTCAAAATGGCACATTATTTAACAAGAAACACATTACTATGGTATTTGTGAATGATCAAGATGGGTCTAAAGTCTTAGGACAAACATTTAGTATTGGAGGTGAGAACACCTGCCCACACCATCCACACATAAGCATGGCCGGAGTGGAAAGCTAATCCTTCTAGGAAAAACCATGCAACTTGTGGGAAACAGATCCCAAGGGTATGGTTGGTGAACTGGCCACCAGGAGTATTGAGGCTTGTTTTAATTAAGGAAGCTTAAAGCTTTTTTTTTTTTTTGAAAAACTTTCTAATAATCAGAACTTCCCCAGATGGAACTGGCTGCCTTGGGAAACAGTGAGATCCTTGCCTCTGGAGATGTTCAGGCAGAGTCTATTTGTGTATATATCTGGGATGGAAGAAAATGAAGATATAAAAAGGGTATAGACTGCATATTCCCTAAGAGCCTCTTCGAGCTCAGAAAGTCTATAATTTCCTTTGTGGAAGAAGTCTGACCCAACAAAAGGAAATGAAGGGGAACGTGTTAGGAGGAATTAGGAAGATGGGACCAGGATCTATAATATACTCAGGTTTTTCCTGAATATACAGAATAAAGGCTAAGGCAATGGCCTGCTCCAAAGGATCTCTATGAACAATTTTACCATGTGACTTATATTTCAAAGAAAGAATCCCAGGCAATAATACAGTGGTTCTTCCTGCTCCACCTCTGTCACAGAGGAGAGGAGATCTTCTTTTCAAGAAGTTGTAAAAGAATGGGCATTCCTGATTTAAAACCATTATAGAATGAGGCCCAGAGGAAGGAAATAAATTTCCCATGGTCTCCCAGCAAAATAAAAAGATCAGGCTCTATGTCAGACCCTAGGTCCTCCAACTCCCGGGTTTGTCCAGTCTTTTTCCATTGAGTAATACTGCCTGTTAGAGTCCATGTCTGGTGATGATGTTATATTGCCCCAGGCTGTGAGATCCACAAATGAAGGGCTCATCACTCACATCTCATTCATTTTTAATCCCCATCCTTCAATGGCACATAATAGGTCCTCAATCCATCCTTGGGACCCTAACCTAATTTCTTAATCTGCTTCCATTATTTCAATTTATGAAACTAAGTTATTCAACTTGTTTAAAAAATTAACAGGTAGAAATGGAAAGCAGCTCAGAGATCATTTAATTTAACCCTGGCATTTTACAGATGAGAAAATAAAAAGCTCAAAGAGAAGTAATTTGGTCTCTCAGTCACAGATAAACCTGTAAAGTGTCTATTACACGTCGTGCCCAGTGCTAGGTGAGACTGATGGCTACATCAGTCCACGACAACTTGGCCTCTGCTTCCAAGGAGCTCACAAAGCATCATGACTTGGAAGGCCTGGTGACCAAGCATGAGAAGTGGGAGCCAGGATTCCTGGGTGCTGGTGTTTTATAATAACACTCATTCACAGGCAGATTTTGAATCAGTCTAGTCTCTTTTTCTGGGCTTCAGTTTCTCCAATTATACCAGGAACAGGTGAGTATTTTCCATATTTCCCTTCTTGGGGCTGGATTGCACTTAGGGAACTTTGGGGAAGGAGCCCCAGAGAAGCTCAAGGTATTATGGTATGTTTGGCATGGCCCATGATCTCACCTCATGAATTCAGAGGGAAGGACCTAATGCAATACTATGGGGGGCGGGGAAAACTAGATGTTCCCACTGTTTATTGGCTTGCTGTTGTAGTAATCAAAACAGATTTCATTCTGGAGCATGACATATCAAAGGGACACTCCCTTAGTGACTCACCTCATTTGGGAAACTTCCTTTGCCTGGACCTGCTCCTTGAAGGCAAGGTCCTTGCTTTTGCTGCCCACAGTACAGTGCCCAACTCTCTATAGGCCCTTAAAGATGCTATTTGTCTTGTATGGTTTTCTCCTACAAGGAGCATCTTGAGGTAAATAACAGACCACGGACTGCTTGTTTCATTTTCTCAGTTTACAAAAGCGTGCACTCTTCCATTCTTTTGTGAAGGATTGTGAGTCTTTTCTGAAGGACAGTGCAGTGGCTGCAGTTTCCTTGCTGCAAAATGGAGGGTCTCCAACTATGGGGCATTGGGAAGAATTTCCAACTGGGAGTCAAGATGCTTATATCTGAGTCCTGGGTCTGGGCTGGGAAACCTAAAGTGAATCATTTGCATCTGTATGTAGCACTTTAGAGTTTAAAAATCTTTCACATACATGATTTCATTTGAACTTCACAGCATTTCCCCCTTTTCATCTCATTTTATAGAGAAAGGAGGTGCATATTAGGGAGTTTAAGGGATTTCAAGGTCATAGAGGTAGGTGGCAGTGCTGGACCTTGATATAAGATCTTGTCAACACCAGTGTCTCTTTTCATAAGCATTCTTTCCACAGCCTAGCCACCATATTCCCTCTCTGTAAACAAAGGTCTTGGCTAATCTGTACAATCCTATCCAATTTAGATATTCTGTGGTTGTGATGATTGAGTCATGTGCATTGTGTCTCTAATACTTACACTTGAGTATAAGATTATGTTGACATGTTGTGTGATAGAGAGAAAGCAAGGGAAAAAGAGACACCAACACTGGATGACTTGGAGTTATGTACTCCAGAAAAATGTCCTCTGAATCTTAATTCATTCCTGTGGGTGTGAATCCATTGTAAATAGAACCTTTTGAAGATATTAATTTTGGCTAATTTGTGGCCAACTGAATCAGGATGGATCTTAATCTTGTTACTGGAGGCCATATAGAGAAGGTCACAGGGAAAACGCCACAGGGAAGCGAGAAACTGGAAGTCAACAGAACCTGTAAGAGAAAGGAGAGCACATTGTCACGGGATAGGGAAGTCAAGAAAACCTAAGGATTGCTGGAAGCCAGCCCAGAATGCCACGGTCTTCAGGGAGAATCATCTCCTTGCTGACACCTCAATTTTGAACTTCTCCTAGGCCTCAAATCTGTGAGCCAATGAATTCCCATTGTTCAGACCAACCCATTTTATAGTATTTGTATCAACAGCTGGGAAACTAAAACAAATACCATCACCTATGGACAGTGGTGTCATATAGTGAGAAGAGGATTGTGATGTCAGATCAATGCAGGATGAACTATTATCCCTCCCATTTATTAGCTGTGAGACTTTGGACAAACCACTAAACCTCTGAGCTTCCTTTCCTGAGTTTTCAAACGGGGCAATGAAATTGACTTTGCAGGTTGATGGTTGTGAAGATAACATAAAATTCCTTTAAAAAAAATAATACTTGTAATACTTGTAAGCAATTAGTAGGTGCTTATTAAGTTAGCTCCCTTTCCTTACTTCTCTCTGATAGATATAAAAATCTAGCCTGTTGTCAACAATGAAGATTTGGTTAATTTCATAGTCATGGCACTGTGTGTATCTCCTGGAAGGGCGCTTAAGACCACCACCACACTTATCCTTTGGAGTGTCTCCAAGGGCAAAGGGAGAACATGTAAATGCTATTTGGTTGACGTGTGAGTGGATGTACATAGCCAGAAATGCCCCTAAATGTGAAAATAATTGGGAGCATCAAGTCCCCTCCGTCCCCTAGGTCTTTTCCTCTGCCGAACATTTCCCTGGCTGTCAGAACTTGTTTCCTGTCAGCTGCCTCTCCCTAAGCAGTATACACCCCAATGCAGCATCCTTGAAAAAACAATGTGTTCTGGTGATGCAACAGCCCAAGGTGCCAAAATAATTAGGTAATTAAAATAGGGGAAGGTCAGGGTTTTTTCTGTCTGGAGAGACAAACACCCACACAAAGAGAAAACCTAAACAAGGAAACCAATTTCACATCCCCTTTGTAGCTCCCCTGCTCCTCAGCCATGATCCAAAAGCCCAGTATCTGGAATCAATCCTCTCAGGGTACTAGACTAAGAACCCACCTGACTTCGAAGGCATGGCAAGTTGGAGCAACAAGGAATAGAACATTTTCAAGGTTTCAACATATCTCTTGTTTTTGTCTTTCCTGTTTGTTTACACACCAGCCCCACCTTAATCTCCTACTGGTGCAATGGCCCCAAATAGTGGCTCAAAGCCATGGATGGAATATTGTTGAAAGGAGGCTGTGGGTGCTCCTTCCAGACAACCAAGACCTCAAGGTCACCTTCCTTTGGCTCTTATTAGCTCGTTCATCCTTTCATTCTTTCAACACTCAACCCTTATTAAGAGCCTCCTCTATTTTAGTTATGTGCTTGAAGCATGGGAATGGGGCAGAGAGGATGCTGAGATGAATATGAAGAAAAAAGTGCTGCCTTCTAGAGGAAAAGATAGGCATATTAGCAAATATGATAGTCTGCCATGATGATGGGGCTCTAACTGAGGTCTGAGCAAAGTCATGGAGACCTCTGAGGAGACCGTGGCCCAACCCCCTGTGGGAGTCCAGTAACAAGTGACAGAGGAGGTTACATTTAAATTATAACCTGAAGAATGAGTAAAGTTTCTCCAGAAAGGCAAGAGGAGATAAGGCATGCCAGGAGAAGAGAACAGCAGGTTCAAAGGCAGGAGGGATGAAAGAATAATATTGTTCTCTGAAAATGTTGCATTCGTTGACACTAAAATTGGGGCTATCCTGGGAATAGGTGGACTGGAGGACAGATGGCTCAATAAGTAGGTTGGGGCAAAATGTGGGGTGTCCCTAACTATATGCCAAGGAACGCAGACTATACTGAATGTGCCAGGGTGCCAATGGAGAGTTACGGACGGAGGAGAGATGTGATTAAATCTATGTGGCAGCAGCAGCAACTCTCTTCTCCAATCGCCTTCCTGCTGGGGATCCGCGCACTCAGGTCTCCCCTCATCCACCCGCAGTCCTTCTTTCCTCAACAATAAAACAATGTACCTTTCAGCACCCACTTCTTCCCAGAAAGAGCTGCCCTCAGGTGACTATTCCAGGAAGCTAGAGCTTTCCCTGCACAGCCCAGCCATCCCTTCGAGCTGGGGTGGTAGAGTAGTTAAGCAAAGGGCTTTGGCTTCAGATAGTCCTGGTTGTGAAACTTGGCTCTGTCTCTTACCAGCTAGGTTAGGTTGAGCAGGTTACTTCATTCCTCTAAAGCCTCAGCTTTGCCCTTTGTAAAACGAGGTTGAAGGATAGTAATGCCTTCCTCAATGAGTTTTCCTGAGGAGACAAATCTAGTGCACCACATAGGGCCTGATTGATAAAGTGCCTCATCAATTGTGTACGTCTAACAGGCCTGCCCAAGAGGTGTTTCTCAGCTCTGTTACAGAACACACCCATTGCCCTGGGCCCTTGCTTCACCTCTGAGACAGATACCACTGGGTGTCATAGACATGAAAACCAGTAGTTTTGAGAAAGAAGATATAGGGCAGTTTTGTGACTCAGGACCTGGTATACAGAACTGGCACCCATTACCCAAAACATCTGTTGTTGTTGTTGTTTTGACAAACACCATTCAGGCCCCCAGATCTTCAGATCTTTCACCTTATGTCTTTGAAACACAAGGCAACAGTGTGTGGATGCTGAGAAAGTTTGGGGTTGTGCCACTGCTGACTTTGGAGATGGACAAGGCTTCAGAGTACAGGGAGCATTTGAGAGATAAAAGCACTTAGAGGAAAAAACACACACAAAACAAACAAAGGATTAATTAACTTGTCAAATCCTTCTTCTCTAACACAGAAATGTATTAGATTCTCACAAACAAAGCAGAACTTCCCAGTAACGCTGAGTGTCCATTTTCTTGCTTCCTAATTCATAGCTTTGGAGGTACTCGCAGATTAGCACAGGTTTCCAGCTGTTGTACATGGCAGCTGAGGAATATTCTGCAAAATTAAACAACTTTTATTACTCTGAAATTTGTGTATCTATAAATTGAGATATAGCCCACATGACAAGCGTGATACAGATTCACAACACTGGCAAATAAGTGGGCATTAAAAGTGAAAGAAACCAGACACAAAATACTACACATTGTATGATTCCATTCGTATAAAATGTAAATATAAATAAATCTATAGAGACAGAATAAATTAGTGGTTACGTAGGGCTGGGAAAGGATAGAAGGATTGAGAGGTGAATGCTAAGGGTTGTGGGGTTTTACTTTTTGGAGTAATGAAACCGTTCTAAAATTCATTGTGATGATGAATGCGCAAATCTGTGATTATACTAAAAGCCATTGATTGTACATTTTGGATGGATTGTATGGTATGTGAATGTATCTCAATAAAGCTGCTTTAAAAAGTTAGCATTGCAAATAGTTTATTTAAAGAAATAATTAAATAATATTTTTTTCAGAAAATTAAATTTAAAAATTACCTTTACTTAATTAATTTTTATTTAAAATGCTGACATCTTGGTTACAATTGGCTGTGTTTTTCTTTTTAATTTTTATTAATAATTATTATTTAGAGTATTTTTGAGGAAATATTTTTGAAAGAATTTGTGGAAAATAATTTTAAATTATCAATTTTTTACACTCACTGCCTGCCATCTACATTTTTAATAAAAATATATTCTGAATGATATGAAATTGTATATGAAATTGTCATGGAAAATAATGACAATTTGTTTTCTAATCCTTTAGGTCAGCACTATGCTGTGACAGAAATGTTCTACATCTGTGCTGCCCCATATGGTGGCCATTGGCCGTCTGTGGCTATCAAGTCCTCACAATGTGGCTAGTGCAATCAAGGAACTTTTACTTTTATTTCATTTTAATTGTATTTCCTATTAATTAATTTAAATATCCTCATGTAACTAGTGTCTACTGTAATGGACAGTGCCATTTTAGAACACTGAAAATGAAAACAAGTCCAGATGATAATAGAAATAGAAAATGCACAGGAGGACCTCAGAAAAGAAAGAGAAGAAAGGTGGAAGAGAAAAAGAAATAGAGGGTCTATCTAACTCTTTAAAATGAAAATAATGAAAGTGAGCAAATTGGCTTGCACACAGAAAAGCATACGTGTAGTTACACAAAAAAAGAAAACTTGAAAAAAAACAGCAATTGACAAAAGGAAAACGACGACAAAGCACATGCTGGAGGTTAGTATGGAGTTTTTAAAAGAATAACATTTTGCCAACAGTTAGCTGTACATAATGATGTTTTATTGTTTTTTTCAGGAAGAAAAGGAGGAAAATTTCTAGATCTAGTAGAAATTATTTGAAATATTGTAGAACGTCTGAACGTGTAATGCAGATAAAAAGCAACAACAACAAAAAAACCTTTTCATTATGTGGGATGGCAATTTCAAAATAAGACTATTAATTAAATGGGTAATAAAGTAAGAAAAAAATACATAAACTTTCAAAAAGTGAGTTTTACCCAAGTCAGCTAGATTGCTCCAGAGGCAAAAGTCATACTGAAAAATGAACAATTTTAAGCATATTGAACTACGTCAAAGAGGAAAACAAGTAAGTCAAAACAAATTTCATTGGTGTTACATCTCTTATAAAGAGCACAGCTTTTGACTTAAGTGAAAAACTAAAAAAGTGATTTTCAGTTTCAAGCATTTATTTCAAAAACTGCCAAAGGCAAGCCTTTAATGGAAGTAACAAAGAGTCAAGATAAAGGTGTAATAGCTGGAATTTTAGTTGAAAATCCAGAAGCATTCTTTGTATGATAAGTGGTCCAGACTTTGAATGTTACTGGAAGATGAGTCTCAATTGTGCTAATTGAAATTGCACAATTTGGAGCAATTCAAAGATCACAAGCAATAGTTTGGGGATCTGCCCAAAGATGGAACATCTTGACAAAACATGTATCATATTTGACCTAACAACCCTTCTTGAGCACAATGTGGGGAATGCTATGAAAACAGTCAGATATAAGAGAGACAAGCAAAATGGTAGGAAATCCTCAAATGATTTTTGATTTGTGGTCTTTGGCAGAAAATAAAATTAATTTTGAATTTACATCATCCACTGTTATTTGAATGAATTGTTGCTTGCTTATACTATTGGCAAAATATTGCAATCAAACAATTCAAAGTTGGGTTTTTCACCTTAAAAGGCTTCTTTTTTTAATTTAAAGAAAATGATTTCTCTAAATCTGAAAACTGCTATGTAAAAATATGCCATTTAATTGCTATTCCAATAAAATATGAGAAAATTAAAACAAAGAAATAAAACATGTGTGTGATGATGAAAGGGAAGATTTTTGTACATATAATGCCCCCAGATAACCATAGACTCTATTTCTGGTCATTATAGATCAAGGTATGATCTCTTTTGAAGAGAAATTTGAACAAATTTTGTAGCATACTGCTATTTTCAGTTTTTGTTATAATAGTCTAGTGTTTAAAAAGATCAAAAGAACTTAAATATTTTGAGAATTAGAACTTAAAGAGCCTGTGAAAATAATGAGGTAACAGAGATTATTTTCTGTGACAGTGATACTTTATCATATGAGACCCATAACAACACTTGAAAGTGATATGTAAAATTCATGGTTCATTTTTAAGTATTGCTGTAAAAATTTTATTAACAACTCCAGTTGCTATTGCCTCAGGCAAGTGGTGGAAAGGGATAAGATGATATTGAGCCCCCAGGAAGGAATGTCCTGGACTTTCTTCCTAAGAGCTAGAGAAATAGGACTCCTGACAGGCAGGCATCCAGGTTGTTTTTCTGTTGTGATGATTTTCTTCTCACTGACTGTGGTATATTGAATCATATACCTCAATTTAGACATGTTCTTAATCTTAATTCTCAGTCCTGTAGGTATGAATCCTACCTTTTGTACAAAGGGCCTCCTGAAGATATTATTTGTAGTTAAGATGTGGACAAAATGAATAAGAGTGAGCCTTAATCTGGATTTTTGGAGTCCTTTATAAGTAAAAGAAATTCAGACATGGGAAGAGAAAGTCATGGGAAGGAGCCAGAAGGCAGAAGGTCAACAGAACCTGGAAAAGAGAAAAAGAGAGGCCATCATCAAGTAATGGGAAAGCCAAAGAAGCTCAAGGATTGTAGCCCGCACCAGAAGACTACAGATTTTGGGGAGAAATCAAGCCTTCTAGCCTCTGAAACCGTGAGACAATAAATTCTGGTTGTTTAAGTCAGTCCAGAGTGGTGTTTGTCATAGCAGTCTGGAACTAAGACATTGACTTTGCTATTTACTGAGAACACAGACTTCTAATCTTTTTTGAGTTCACAGTGTCTAAGTTTTCCAATTACTGAGACATTTAGGCAGGACTAGCTCACAAAACTAAGTGACAAGGAGACCTGAGAGAGACAGGTGATATCTGGGAATCTGGGAAGCATTTACAAGTCCAAAACCTTTTCTACTTGGTGGCCTTAATCATGGTCCCCTTTGCTTTTTAAGCCCTCTATGCATTTTGAAGTGTGTTTAAATCAACACATTCATAATCTTCCCATTCTTCATGTCCAGGCATCATTTTGTATGAAGCATTTGATACATGAGAAGATTCATGAGGTCTATCTTTCAAAGGAATTTATATCTACATCCATACCCATATATATATCTGTATCTGTATCTATGTCTATGGCTATATCATCTATCTGTCCCAAGTCCTTCTGGCTTTCAAGTAACTCAGTTTCGAATTTGTTACCAGTGAGAGAAATCTGAACTGGACCTGTGTTTGAAGATGAGGATATAATAAGGAATCTATCTAATATTAAACTTCATTAAGGTGCTTTTCTTTTAAGTTTCTGATTAACCTAAAATTTTTTTATATTATACAAAAATATAATACCATAATTATGGTAATAAAAAGCCACCCACCAGCTTACTATCTATATAAATCATCTATTTTCATTCTTTCCTGCCTTTTCCAAAAAAGCATATTTTTTCACTGTGTTGGACTTGCATCACAAATACAATTTTGCATTCTGCTCTTTTTCATAAGCATCACACAAAAAGCAATTCTAACGTGGTCTTTTTAATGGTCTAATGGCTTCAAAATATTACTTTAGTGGCTATATTGTAATTTATATTAGCATTCCAAAATTATTGTGGGACATTGATATTATCTCCAATTCACTTCTTTTATCAATAGCATTTCTTTGGCTGCCTTCCTGCCATCCCTTTTCCTAGTCTTAAATCATTTTCTTAGAATAAATTCCCACCAGTGGGATTGTTAGGTCAAAAGAGATGAGAACTTGATGAAAACATTGGTTGTTTCCTCCATTTATTTATTTATTTTTAACCACAGTCTTCCTCCTTCATTTAAGAAACTAACTTACTAGCTCACTGCCTCACTAATTAACTAGCTCCATGTTTCGGCTTCCTAATTTGTTGCTGTTCAGATCCAAGGGGTTCACAGTGTCCCTTTCCCTTGTTCCTTCCTGACAATGAGCCTCTGGTTTTCACATCTTCTTTACACAAGTAACTTGCAGTGATAACTTCTCACCCTGAGCTTGATGGCCTCAGAGACCTATTGTCTGACAACACCTTACTCATTGTTCCAACCCATCTTCTCCTTTCTTTCACAATGGCTTCAAGGAATTCCCCATCTTCAAAAGTGTCCATAAGACAATTTCAATGATTGTGAAAGGGGCAAACTGATCCGGCCCTGAGCTGGGCCCCTGACCATCTGCTTTTTCTGTCTTTTACCAATTAGGCCTCTGCCAAGGCACCTTAGGCTCTGCTACCAGCTCTTCCCAAAGTGTAAGCAGTCCCGTGAACGTAGGCAAAAGCTCTCACTGTCACCCTGTACCCTGTGCCTGGAGCTAGCCTAGGTCTCATGACGGCCCCAGTAGACTCCCAGATGCAATCCTTAACCTTAAGAACCATGTAGACTGAAGAGATGAGATACATATACATCTGAGAAGATGGCAGAGAGTCTATGACTCTATAGAGATTCAGGAAAGAAGTATATCGCCGTGGACCCTCAGCTGGGGCAAGAAGAATAATAGCAATAGGAGAGGCGTTTAGTTTAAAGGCATTGATTTAGTCAACGTTCAGCTGAATAATACCTACTAAATACCAAGCCTGCTGCTAGGTGCTAGGACCACATGGATGAATTAGATAGGATCCCAGTTCTTCAGGAGATCACAATCTCGTGGCAGGGGCACTCATAAAGAGATCAGCGTATAGTGTAATACAGGTTATCACAGAGAAATTACCAGTCATGTTAATGCAATGGCCAGATCTGCATGGGAAGGACAAAGGTCTGAAAGAAAAAGAACCTTCTCTTTGGACCTTGAAGGATCTGTAGTGTTTTATGAAGAGAACATTTAAAAGTGGGGGAGGAGGGGAGGGGAGGGTTAGACAATAGTGGTCTGGTCGAGTGGAAGGAAGATTCTGCTTTTCATTTGCAGATCTCCATTTTCACCTGACTCTACCACTTTGCAGTTGTGTGATCATGATCAGGTCATTCAAAGTCTCTGGGCCTCAGTTTTGTCACACGTAAAATAGGGATCATTGCACTTTCTTCACAGGCTACTTGATCAAAAGACAGAGTGGAGGTGAGAGGCCTCTGTAAATGATAAAGGGCTGAGTGAAAGAACTGAGTTATTATTATTATTGCTATTATCACTGCTATCACCACTCAGGGTTATATAGGAAAGCACTTTGGGAATTCTCTAGCCTGTATGAATGAGCAGAGCTATTGGCGTGGTGGCTTTATTATTATCACATTTACCTACTCTAGTCCTCCAGGCTCTTGCTCACACCTAGAAACAAAAGTGTATGGCTATGAATGGCAGGGATTACCCCTGCCACCCATCACATCTTTTTTCCTTTGGGTAAATCCCACCGTGTAAGGCCTCAGAATGTTGACTGTGCATTCCTAAGCCCTCTCGAATGTAATTACAAGCATTTTTTTTTTCCTTTAAGGAAATTAAATAATTTAGAGTCCACTAAACCTAGGGATGTTTCAAGCACATTGAGAGTTGGCGGCATGCCCGGGGTTCACCTATTCACCCAGGCATTACCACACAGGCCATTTATTTCATAATTTCTCATGAGAAATTGTGGCACTGGCCAGAGATGACAGAGGGTGACAGGTGAGTCAAGGAGAGAGGGCAGACTCAGAGGCAGCCAACTCAGTCCCCATTAACTGTCATCCTTGAGCTTGCTGGCTTCCGCAGAGGTTTATACTTTTGTTTGGATGTTGCTTTAAGGAGATTAAAGGATCTGCATTCCTGGAAGCCTCTGCCGGGGGCCCTTCAGAGCATGCCGCAATTCATTCCTTTATAATGAGAAAAACTAACATTCCTTGGTCTTTTATTCTATGCCAAGAACTGTATAAGAATTATTTTTTTACATTCATTTTCTTATTTACTCCTCACCACCAGCACATGGGTACTATTCTTATCCCTACTTCACAGTTGAGGAAACTGGCAGAAAGAAATTAAATAGCCCAAGGTGAGCACAGGAGTAAGTGGTAGAGCTGGAAATTTGGATAGATGCTGTCTGCAGCTCTGCTTCTTTCAAGCAGGAGAGACTGGAATCCATGGAAATCCACATGGAGGGTGGGGAATCCACATCACAGAACTAATCCAGTCATCTCAAACTGTGAGTCAAAGCTGAGGACTGTTTAAGAAATGGTTTCTCAGAAAGCAAGAAATATGGAGGAGAGGAAATGAGCTGAGGAATGTTTCTAGGCAGTCTCCTTCCTCTGCAGGCAACCAGAGAAAGCCATGGAATGGATCCCACATACTCATGCTGGTGGTTTGAGAAGATTGGTGGTTTACCCTAGGAGGGAAGGGGGATTCCAGCCCCTCCCCCAGGCCTCACCCCACCGCCTCCATTCCCTGTGCAGCAGTTGTATTTTTTGTTAGTTTGTTTGTTCTTATGAACACGTAATATAGTTTATTACACCCAAGAACAGCTCTGATGATGCCTCCTGTGGCTCAACACCCTCCAATAATGGTATCCCAGAGCCTCAACCAGTGGTCTCCAAACTTTTCTGAATATGTAAAACTTTTTACCCCCCTGGTAAATTCATAGAGCAAAGTCATAGAGTCAGAAACTAGAACATAGGTTACCAGGTGCCAGGTGAGGGTAGGCAATGGATAGTTATGCTTAAATTGTACAGAGTTTCTATTAGGGTTGATCGTAAAGTTTTGGTAATGGATGGTGGTGATGGTAGCACAACATTGTGAATGTAATTAACAGCCCTGAATTATATATTTGAATGTGGTTAAATGGGAAAATTTTAGGTTATGTATATGTTACTAGAATACAAATTAAAGAAAAAAACCATAGAACTATGCACACAGAGAACCCTAATGTAAACCATAGACTATAGGTAATAGTACAATTATAATATTATTCTTTCATTAATGGTAACAAATGGAACACACTAATGCAAGGTATTATAATACAGGTGTTATATGGAAGCTCTGTATTTTCTGGATGATTCTTCTGTAAACCTACAACTTCTCTTTAAAAAAAAAAAGATTGCCTGGCCATCCCAATCAACTTATAATATATGTGTGTGCGCATGTGTGAAACCATGGTAACACATTAGGTACATTATAAAAATAAATAAAAAATAGGAATTACAAAGAGCTAAAATTAAAAAGCCTGACAGTATGAGGTATTGGCAAGAATAGAAAACAACTGGGGAAAAAGTAGGAATTACAAAGGAAGACATAAAGAAATATGAAATAAAGAACACTTTAAAATGTGTGCTTATCTTATTGACATCATGCTATCTTTCCTACCAGCTCAAGGCATAAGCAATATTTAAGCCAGGGGTCATCATGGACATCAGCAAACATGAACCCATGTTTCAAACATTCTCTTGGAGGATTTTGATGTTTTTTCTGGCCTACTGTTTGCTATATATCTGATTAGGTCATCATTGGTTTTAATCCCCATAATGTGGCTAAAGAAGCACTTATACCAGGGATAGGAGAAAAGACAGCTCTGCCATTTTCTTCTTGTTTACTTGTGTTTATTTTTTATAAGTATTTTTCTCAATCTACAGGTTCTTTGCCATGTGTCCATTTTGTGAGAGTTTATTTAGTTAAACCTAAAGAATTCATAAATCCATGCAACTTACCAAATGCAACCAGCAGTGGGGGGTACCCTGTGGCTCCTCCAGGGAGTAGAATCCCCTCCCCTACCTCAGGAACCTCTGATGGAGCTGTGACATGAAACCTTTAGACATAGGATCCATTGAGGGTCACATAGTCAATTCATACAGGAAATAATAGGAAGTTTTAATTTTGTTCTTTTTGTAAATAAAAGTAAATGGGAACAGGAATCCTGATATGATTTTGCACACCCTCCGGGGAGCATCCTCTTTGGAAAGCCCTGATCTACCAAGATCAGTTTCCTTAGTCTTCCATCAACCAGTGACCTACTCTTTTAGCCGTCCTTTCAGCCATCGCCGCCCGCCCCACTCCTGTGGTTGCTCACACAATGTACTGTACACACACAGAGCTAGTCGCCTTTGTCTGAAAACTTTCTTCCCCTGGGCCTTTGCTCAGGCTGTTCTCTCTTCTTGAAACGCCCTTCCTTTCCATCGCTGCCTTTCGAAATTTTACTCATCCACTGAGGCTTACCCCAGCCGCCACATCCTGTTAGAAATAATAACAATGCCAGCTAACATTTATGGAGGGCTTCCTATATGCTAGACACTGCATTATCTCATTTACTCATGACAGCAACCCTATGGGATAGCTACTATTAAGAGAGAGCTGAGAAAGAATTGCCCGAAGCCACACAGCCGGGAAAGGGGAAGGACGGGGTTGAAATGCAGGACTGCAAATGCCCATGTGTGTGTGTTTTCTATATGTCAATTTAATTTTACTTGTTCCAATAGCTAAAGCCTTCACTGAAACGCTCCCTTCTCTCTAGGAAGGGAGCGTTAGAATCAGTAATTCCCTCCTGGAGTTTCCACCGTAGCTTCTTTTTAAATACCATGTCGTTTTTACTTCACTCTGTCATGAAATGCTGTTGTGCGTGCTCGCAGCTCATATCCCCAGCTATCCTATGTGGGTCTTTCACAGCACGTAGCAGAGACTTAGTAAATATAGCCATTAAGTGAATGATTGAAAGGACAAATAAAAATTTGAAAAGAACAAAAGGAACATCCCAGATTGGGTATGGTATCTTTAGAACGTAACTCAATATTTTCCTGGTGACATGAGGGGCACACTACAAAGATGTATGGGTGTGGGTCTATAATAGATTACAAAGATTTCAAACTAAAATGGAAGACAAAAGTTTCGTTTCTCAGTCTTTATTAAAAAAGCACTTAACAGTTGTCTTACTCTTTCATATATAAAGACTGTTTGATAAAAACTTTTATTTATGTAATCTTCCCAAACCAAAGAACTGAATGAAGTAAAAAGCTATCACCTATCACCTGTTTCCTCACAAACTAGTGTTTGATACCTTGGAAGCCTAGAGAAGGACTTTTGGGCAACCTTGGAGTGTTGACAACAGCTAATGCAGTTTACAGAAGAAAAATTCAGGCCCATTATCTCATTTGATTCTGAAAAGTAACAAACCCATAAGCACACACACACACACAAACCCCTCAGTTGAAGAAGTTTTCTTCTCTATTTTACTGGTTTAGACACTGAGGCTTAGAGGTGTAAAGTGATTTGCTCTCTCATAACATAGCAGAGAGTGATAGAGCCCACCCAGAAACCCAGCTTTTGGATTCCAGTCCCCACTCTGTTCCTCAACACAAAATGGGTCTTAGAATGTCAGACTTGTGAACTCCCAGAAACTCCTTACCATGGGCAGCAGGTAAATAGCCCCATTTCGATGCATTTGAAATGCTATTCTGTGTAAGCCTGAAGCCTTGAGATCTCTGCAGCACAAGGGAAGGGCTGGTGGGCTTTGAATGCCCAGATGACTAAACAGAAGCCCAATCTGTGACAAATAGGCCTTCCAGGGGCCAAAGGTGCACACTACAGAGTGACCATCTTTCTTTTCCACCTCGGTGCTGAAACCACCACAGAAGCATTCCATACTCCGCTCAGTCATTTAATCCTTCCTTCCTTTTTTATTTTCTCATTAATGTGTGATGGTGTTCTTATGCACAGGAACAATAAACCACGCAGTAAAGTGGGCTGGTGTGCATCTACTTGAGGCAGGCACTTGAGGATATATAGGGATATTTTCCTAGCCCTCGAGGGCTGGACGAAATAAAGGTAGAACCCAATGTCTCTATGCCGATGTTGGATTTTCTTACTTTCCCTGGACGTGGCATCCACATCTGGTCAGACGACAATCATGGGCTCCCTTGATGGAAAAGCCATTGAAGCCACTTTCAAGCACCATCCTACAAAAAGGATGGGAGTGGGGGCAGAAGCTAGAGTTGCTTTGGGGCATCTTTGGAGGATAGGACCAGAGTGCAGGGGTGAAAACTAAAAGCAACCACTTTCCCATTCATTGTAAGGCAGGACTTCCTGACAGAGGTGCACAATAGAGAAATGGGCTGCCTTCTGCAATAGTGAGCTTGCTGCCATTGAAAGCACTCAAGCAGAGGCTGTACCAGCCCTCCTTGAGTGTGGTGTGTAGAGCTTTTGTTAAGAGAGTAGATGGTTTGATGAGATAACTGCTAAAACACCCCTTCCAGCAACGGTATTTTGTGTTTCTCCAAATATTCCACACTCGAATGCCTTGGAAGATGAGTTCAGACAAAGCTCATCTGTTCCGCAATACTTGGCCACAGTACAGTGCCTGCTGCCTGGTCACAAAGAATTTTACAGACAGCTGTTACCACCCTTATTACAGAAATGTGGTGAAAAGGGAATTTGGAGACAGGTGAGGGCCCCACCACCATGTGAGCAGGTGGCAAGAGGTCCTCAGCTCTAGAGCTGCCTCGTGGGGCCCCTTCACACTTCTCAACTGGATCTGCCCATCCCTCTGGGAAGCCCAACACCCCTGGGCATGACTTAGATCTTTTCTTCTAGGTTATAAAATCACAAAATTTACATGTTTGAACTGTCTTTAGAAGCCCAGGAGCCAGGCTCTCAGGAATCCACAGGAAAGCAATGTTTCCCATTGGCTCCAACTGAGAACTAGCAAATGGAACGAGCCAGATGGACTCCTAAGGAATTCTGTCTAGACTGGTGATAAAGAAGGCAAAAGTCACAGCCACTTCTCATGCCAACTTGTCCCAAGGAAACATGAAGCCAGTCTCTATGGAGGGAAAAGGGCTGAGTTCAAGAGGCGGGAAAATGGAATGTAGGTTGTTAAAGTTGCCACCATTCCTAGCAACAAGGAACAATGGGACCCAAGTAGGTGCAACATCTTATTCCTGAAAGGACTTTGCATTTCACAGATGGGGAGACAGCAAAACCTAGGAAAAAGCAATGAACTGAGAATCAGGAAACCTATGCTGCCACTGACTCGGGAGAACATTTATCCTGTCTGAGTCTCCAATTCCTCAGAAAGATCACAATTGGGGCCCAAGCTTGATTGGAGGATCAGATGAGATAATGGATATGGAACACTTTGTAACTGGCAATATTAGACAAATGGGAAGTGCTGATATGATCATCCCTGCCCTTGTGCTTTTTCAATGTGTTAGGCTAGAGAAGTGAGTGGAGAATCCATATTTCCAGATGTGGACACGAAGGCACAGAGATGTGAAGGGACATGGGTCCTGTTACATAGTGCCTGAGCCAAGAGAAGAGGTCTCCCCACATCAGGAGGCCACCAGTGCCTGCCCACAACACAGTACTTCCTCTCCTTCTGAGAAGGCACCATTACATAACTGTTTGGGGTGGCACCCCAGGCTATGGAGATTTTTTTCTGCCCAAGCTGCATGAGGCACACAGATCCTGGAGTATAATCAGGAAGATGGCCACTTTCACATCAGCTCCAGTGCCCCATCACCTCCCTTTCTTCTCCCCCAGCATGTGCTATTGGCCTGGTCTCAAAATGAAAGGTGCATCATCAGATGGTACCTCAGAGCACAGAAGTAATGCCTGGTTGCTCTCGAGTTCTCTGCCCTTAAAGAATCTCCCAGCCATCATCTACCTCTATATAACAGTCCTCAAATCACTCTTCTTTCTACTTTTCCAACAGTGTGGCCTCTTCTGTGAAGTTCTCTAACCCCGGAGTTTCTTCAACTCCTCCTTATTCAGGGTGCCTTCCCCCCATCCCCGGGTCCCTCTCACCACTATCTCCCCTTCAGAAAGTGAAGTGAAAGGGAAATTCAAGTGACTCATCCTTCCACACAGGCGCAGGCGAGAAGCAGAGAGTGGGTTCGTGGGCCCAGATGAATGTTTCTGCTGGCCTCTTGACTGCTTCACAAGATCTGCTGAGTTTCATGAAAGGGAAGATATAAAAATCTGAGGGGTGCCATGATGTCTCCAAAAGCAACCAGGATAAAAATGAGGCGAAACCTTGCTCCTCCAAAGCAGGGCCGCTCCTGCATCACATCCACCACCGGGCTCAGGCTGGCTCGCCCTGGCCAAGGAGGCTTATGCCAGCACCCCTGAGCTGTCAGCACCCCTCAGCCAGCCCTTGCCCAGGGCCATCCCAGGCCTCAGCGCCACCCTCCTGAGGCCCCTGGCCTTCCTGGATACACAACAGCATCTACACCGAGTAAGGACTCTGAGCAGGGCTGCCTCCTCAGGACACACAGCTGACTGCCAGCTCTGACTTTGGCAAGCCTCTGAATTCCATACCCTTCGGCCACCTGGAGGTCTTTTAGACCAGGAGTTGTTATTGAGCAGAGTGCGTGTGATGAGGAAGAGTCAGCGGGGGGACTCTCGCCCTTTTCTCGGCCATTGGAGGCTCAGGTCACATCTATTTTACATTTCAGGCATTAGCCTAAGGTTTTGTTGGGAAAAAAACAGAGTCCACTGTAATTGCAAAGCAATCTTGAAAACCCCCATGGATCCAGCCCAGTGGTTCTCAAACTTGAGCGAGCATCATAATCTCCTACAGGGCTAGTTCAAACACGATGGCTGGGCTGCTCTCCAGAGTTTCTGATTCAGTAGGTTTGGGTGGGGCTGATGTTCTGTATTTTCAGCAAACTCCCAGTGATCCCAACGTTGCCCTTCTGGGAGCCGACTTTAAGAACTACCAATCTAGCTTGATTCTTCCCTTTCACAGAGGCCAGGAGAGGTGACAACTCCAAAGTGCCTTAGCAAGTTAGAGATGAGCTGCAATAGAGATTCACTGTCTCGCTGCCCCTGTCCAGCTCCTATCCTGGCCAGGGCATGTCCCCACCACACCCTGCACCTGCTCTAGCCCAACAGGTCCTGGACGGAGAAAGTCTCTCCTGTCTGGGCTCTTGTGATGGCTTTCCCCTAGATGGTGATAACAGGGGAGCGAGCATTCCTAAATCCAGGCCCACTCTCAGCCAGCCTCTGTCCCCCAGTTTGGGAGGTCAACTCATACCCTCATATCACCAGGATGGCTTTGCAAACTTCACTTGGTCATGACTTCATTCATGAAGCTTTCCACAGTCTCGTTCCTTCTTTCTTTCATCCAACACATCTTCTTTGAGGAATTCTCAGTGCTGGGATGCTGCCCTAGATCCCAAGAGAGATACAGAGACCCGCAAGAGACAGGCCATCTCTGCCCTCAGGGACTTCAGTCTGGTAGGAAAAATAAGCCCAATTAAGTTTCTACTTTGTGAAGGGAAATAAGTGAGTTGGAGGCCTACTATAATGTTGAAGGACTGAGGAATGAGGAAGGTTTTATCAGGCGGGCAGCCCTGGCGTGGGATCCAAAGACGACTGAAGAAGATTTTAACAGCCAAGGGGCATGGGCATGGGGGTGGGGTGGACATATTCAATGAAAGAAATGGCATGATTAAATAATGAGAAACAATTATTGAGTATTCACTGTGTGCCAACTGCTTTACATACTCCTCATTCTTACAAGAGTTGCCACTATTAAATTGTCATTTACAGATGAGAAAACAGAAGCTCAGAGAGGTTATGCAACCTGCCCAAAGCTACACAACTACTCGAACTCAGGTTTTCTGACCAGAGCCTGGGATCCTAACTACGATCCTAACTTATATCTCTCCGCAAGTGATGGACAGCTAATGCCAATCTGGAGAACAGAGAACAATAGGGTAACTGAAACACTGGACAGGTGTGAGGGAGAAGTTGGAATATGGAGGAAAGACAGGTTGGGGCTTTATTTTCTGAGGAACTTGACTGCTAAGGTGAGGTATCTGAACCTACGAGGTTGTGGGGAGTCACTGAAGGAGCTTGAGCAGAAGGATGCATAGCACAGCTGTTTCAGGGAAATTCTTGGGATGGCAATGGGCAGATTGGATTGGAGTGGGGAGACATCAGAGACCAATCAAGCAAGTTGGAGGCTACTGCAGAATTTCTTAGGGCAGGGGTGACTGGCATGAAGGGAGACTCAAGGCAGATGCTTTTCTCACTATTATATTGCAAGTATTTTTGACCACGGACCACATACCTCACCTATATTAACTCTCTTAGTCCTCACACTATCCTGTGTAGCATACTGCTCCTCTCCTTTTGACAATTCCTGCCTCTCCTTTGTCTCTTGATGGGTCCCCATGCCTGGCAGCTTATTTACTTGGAGATCAGGTCCTGAAGTTTCTTCCATGAATATGTAGGAGTCATGGGCTGAAACAATTCAGGATCAAGGAATCATCATCCCTCTCAAAACGATTTATTATCCCCATTTTACAGCTGAGAAAGCTGAGGCCTGGAGAAGTAATATGTCCCATTTAGGAAGTGCCTGCACCAGGACCAGAGGCATCTTTCCCTGGCTGACACCATACTGCTGTTCTCCCCCTTCCCAGGTCCAAGCTGGAGGGGCTGCAGCTGTGCTGGGTGCCAGATGGCATCATGGTCACCAGCCTGGAGGGTGCCTGAGGGCTCTGTGGTCAGCCCCACGCTGGCAGCTTCACCTCCCACCCTGGCATCGTGGGCACAGGGCTGAGTGAAGGGAGCACGTGTGGTGGAGAGGGCAAGAATGCGGGTGACTCATGCCCTTTGCAGTGTGTGGTTCACAGCTGCTCAGGGAGCATCCCAGCCTAGACGACGCAGCTGCCATCTTCACTTTGTCAAATGGTCACTCTTGACCCAGGCAACAAACCCAGGTTCAGAGCAGAGGAAGGGAGGTAGGCTGTCACATAGGCAGCAGTGGGCAAAAAGGAGTACCCAGCCATGAATTAGAAGATCTCAGCAGCACTCCCAGCTCTGCTTTTGCTATTTCCAACTCTGTGTCCTTGAGCTGGATGTCCCCCAGCTGTGATGAGCCTCACTCTTCTCATCTGTGGATGGGTACTGTTATCTCTGCCCTTCTTATCTTGGAGAGTGATCACTGGACTAATGTACACACAAAAAAAGGCTTTCTCAAATCTAGAGGGTTCTACCCACATTTTTACTATCATCACTATTATTTACATTCACAAAGGAACCCTGGTGGTAAAATGTTAATATATCTAAGTTACGGGTGAGTTTGAATCCTTTGTACTATTTTTGCAACTTTTTTGTGTATTTGAAGTTACTTCAAAATAAAGGGTTACAAAAAATGACATTTTCATTCAGCGAGTTCATTCAGTGAATTTCACTCTATGGCAGGTATACTTCAGTGAACAAAAGAAAGGACAGTCCCTGTAGAGTTTCCTTGTAGAGCTTCAACCCTAGCAGGCTGAGATAAAGAATAATCAACACAATAAATAAGCAAAGTATCTCTTATGGTAAGTGTTAAGGGAAAAAAAATAAGTAGAGCTACATAAAGGGGATCAGGAGTCCCAGGTTGGGATGGGGTGGGAACAGCCTGGTTGGATATAAATAGCATGATCAAGGTGGGTCTCATTGAGAAGGCGAGATTTGAGCAAAGACTCTAAGGAGGCGAAGAAGTTAACCAAGTGGAGCTCCATAGGAAGATTGTGCTAGGGGAGAGCAAAGGCTGAAAGCAGGAGCATGTTTGAGGAACAGCAAGGAGGCCAGCCTGGCTGGAGCAGAGTGACCAGAGGACTTGGAGGGTGGCCGGGAGGAGCAGTAGGAGGCAAGGCCAGAGAGGCAATGGGGAGTCAGGTCCTGGAGGGCCCTGTAGGCAATTGGACTTTTACTCTGAGAGAAATGGGGCAGCAAGGCAAGGATTTGGGCAAAGGAGCGAAACAATCTGATGCACGTTTTAAAATGCTTGTTCTCGAAGAAGCAGTATAGCTTGGGGGTAGAGCATTTGACTGTAAAATGTTTGTTCTGACTGCCGTGTCAAGAATATACTAATGCCAAACTGTCCTCCACAGTGGCTGGACCATTCCACGATCCCACCAGCAGTGGATGAGGGTTCCTATTCCTCCACATCCTCTCCAACAATTCTATTCTGCTGTTTTTTTTAATAGCTGCCATTCTGATGGGTGTAAGATGGTATCTCATTGTGGTTTTGATTTGCATTTTCCTAATAGCTAGCGATGTTGAGCATTTTTTCATGTGCTTTTTAGCCATTTGTATTTCTTCCTTGGAAAAGTGTATTTTCAGGTCACTTGCCCATTTTTTAAATGGGTTGTTTGTCTTTTTATTAAGCTACTTATGCCTTCAGTTTCTTCATCTGTAAAATGCAGATTATTGAGAATATTTACCTTGGAAATTTATTTTGAAAATCAAATGAGAGAAATCACTGTTTGGAATGATGCCATTTTTTTTCTCAAGGAATATTTTCTGTTATTGTTAGTGATCCATTATCATCATTAAAAAAGGAATATCAATAAAAAAAAAAAAAAGAATATACTAATGGGCTCCAGGGTAGAAACAGAAAGACTAGGTAGATGACTGCAGTAATCCAGGGAGGAAATCTGGTGGTTTGGATCAGAAGGATGGTGAAAAGTGATTGGATTCCAGGCATATATTTTAAAGGTAGAGCCAATGCAAATTCCTTGATCCAAATTCCATCTCTGAGGCCTCCTCTAACCCTAAAAGTCTTTGCGCTAGAATCCCATCACCTCATCAAACTCCCCTGTCCAAGTGTGGAAGGACACATGATGACTCTTTTTCTCTTTGACCCAAATTCCCTCAAGGGCCTTGCTTCTCTATAGGAATTTTAAGGCCTCTTGGAAGATGTGACCCCCTTCCATGGCCCGAGGTTCCTGGGATGAGGTTTACTGAATCCTATTCCACACCCAAGTATACGTGCAGCATTTGTTCTTCTCTCAATCAGAGGGAAGCCCAGGGGCCAACCTGCAAAGACAATGGAAAGACTAGAAGAGTCTACATAAGGGAGGTCTGAGCAAGAAGCTGTACTCCTTAGGAAGTACTGTTCCCTAGAACAAACTCCTTCCTTGTCATTGTTCCTGACTGAGGCAAATGTGTATTATCTCTCACCTAGACTGACGATCACCATATAATCTGAACCTGGTCTCTCTAACCCCAGCAATCCCACGTCAACCACTTTCTTATTACACCAGACACTCGGTCCCCATGTGTGGATGGTATTGTGCTCTCTGGTATTCTCTAAAGTCCTGCCCTTGCACTCCAGCACCTACACTGGCCACAGCTTTAAGAAGGACCATCTTCTTTAGAAAAGCACCCCCTGCGCGCCCAGAACACCTGGGAGCCAGAGAAGACCTCACTTGGGCAGGAGGCTGAATTCAGTCTGGAGGAATTGCATTCTCTTGACCTCAATTCCACCTCAGCAGTTTCAGTGCAATGCAGCCTTTTCCTCTTTCTGTCCTAATTGCCGTGCAGTGTTAGTGTGGGCTGTTAAACAGCTGCCACCTTCCACCCCAGACTTGGATGCCATCCAAGGGCAGGTAAAAATAATCATCCTTTCACATAAAGTGGTGGTGGATTGAATTGTGTACCCCAGTTTGGGCAAGTTCTGGGGCTTGATCTGCATCAAGCAGATCAAGGTGGACCCATTGGAAATAAGATCTCTTCAAGATGTTACTTTATTTAAGGTGTGTCCCAAATGAATCGGTTGGGCTTTAATCTGGATTCCTGGAGCCCTTCATAAGCAGAGTGAAAGTCAGATGGAGAAAGAAGCCACAGGAAAACAAAAAGCTGGAAATTAACAGAACTCAGAAGAGAAAGAAGATACCACCATGTGCATTGCCATGAAACGGAAAAGCTAAGAAACTCCAAAGATTGTCAGCCGGTCGGAAGATACTGACTCTGGGAGGAAGCAAGCCTTCTGGATTCTGAAACAATGAAACAATAAATTCCTGTTGTTAAGCAAACCCATTGCATGGTATTTGTGTTAACAGTTAGGAAACTAAAACAATTTTTGGTACTGGAAAGTGAGGTGCTGCTTTGAAAAATACCTAAAAATGTGAAAACAGCTTCAGAATTGGGTAATGGTAGAAGCTGGAAGAATTGTGGAGTGCTTGATAGAAAAAGCCTAGATTGCTTCAAAGACTCAGACTGTTGCTAGAAATATGGACATTAAAAGTGCTTTCAATAAGGCCTGAGAATGAAATGATGAATGCATTACTGGAAATTGGAAGAAAGATGATCCTTCTTATAAAGTGACAGAGAACTTGGCAAATTGTGTTCTGATAACTGATTAAAGTGGAACTTTTAAGTGACCAATCTGGACATTTAGCTGAAGAGATTTCCAAGCTAAGTATGGCAGGTGCAGCCTGGCTTCTCCTTGCAGCTTGTAGTAAAATCCAAGAGGAAAGGGATAATCTGAGAGCTGAATTCAAGCACAAAGAAACTAGAAATTGATGGTTTGGAAAATTCTGAGCCTATCCAGATAGTGTGCTGAGACGAGGGCCAGAAGCGGCTCTATCAGGGATCTCCTTGAGCTTTCAAGAAGTGTGTCCACAGAGGACAGTGCCCAAGGTTGGGGTGGAGGTGGAATAAATGAACAACCCCTTTGCTAAAGAGGGTATGGCTGAACATGGATCCAGTGAGTCATGTCAGTGAGAGTCAGGTTTGGGAACACAGTTATGCAGGAAGGATCTGTAGAAAGATCTAGTGTGTTATGGTTTGGACTCACTTGAACTGCACACAAAGCTGACAAGGATTTTGCAAAATTTGTGTGAGCAGAACCACTGCCAGCCTGGACTGAAAAGGATAGAGAAGGGACAAACTGAAGGAAGACTGACATCAAGAGCAGAACCAGGGAAGCAAAGGTCTGGACAAAAATGATCTCCTTGGACCACCCACGTGTGTGGAAAGGGCAGGTCCACCCCTGTACGTAGAGGGGGTGGGCCTTGTGCCCTGTTGTTCAGGGAAAGTACTGCCATCCCAATGCTCAGAGGGGGAATCTGTGTCCCAGAGTTCACAGAGAGGCTGGCTGCTGTCCTGATCTGGGAGAGGGTGAAGCCTACACTTCAGTGTTGAGGGAGAGCACAACTGCTGCACAAGCCCTTGAACGGGGTGGGGCTGTCACTCCATCAGGCCCAGGGGACAAAACATCAATCCATAGATCATTCTCAAACCTTGACGTCTAATGGTGTTTGCCCTGCTGGGTTTTTGACTTGTTTGGGACTTGTGACCCCTATTTTCCTTCCAATTTCTCCTGTCAGGAATGAGAATGTTTATCCTATGACTGTCCCTCCATTGTATATTGGAAGCAGACAACCTGTTTTCTGAATTTCATAGGTTCATCTGACAGAGGAATTTGGTTTATTTTTTAATTTTTTGTTTTATTGTGACAGAGGAATTTTACCCTAGGATGGACCATGCCTATAACTGATTTGATGAGACTTTGTACTTTGCACTGTTACTGAAATGACTTAAGGCTTTTGGGATGTTGTGATGGAATAAATACATTTGGCATGTGGGAAGAATACATCATTTTGGGTCCAGAGTGTGGGCCATGGAGAATTGAATTGTGTACCCTAGTCTGGATGTGTTCTTGGTCTTGGTCTGCATGCTGGTGGCTGTGGATTCATTGTAAATAAGATCTCTTTAAGATATTACTTCAGTTAAGGTGCGGGACAACTGAATCAGGTTGGGCTTTAATTTGGATTACTGGAGTCCTTTATAAGCAGAGTGGAAGTCAGATGAAGAAAGAGGTCATAGAAAAAGCAAGGAGGTGGAAGTTAATGGAACCCAGACGAGAAAGGAGACACCACCATGTGCATTGCCATGTGACAGAAAAGCCAAGGAACCCCAAAGTTTGCCAACCAGTTAAAAGATACTGATCCCACATGGAAACAAGCCTTCTGGCTTCTGAAACCATAAGCCAATAAATTCCTATTCCTAAATCAGCCCAATGCATGATATTTAATTAATTTAGCAGCTAGGAAATTAAAACAGGAGTCTACTAGAAGAAATATGATCAGGAAATGTGCAGCATCCTTGGGACCAAGCCAATGATTTTAGCCTGTCCTCCTCCAGGTCAGGAAAGAAAATCTGCTCCCTTGTTCTTTGGGACCAGTTATCCTGCTGGCTTTTGTTCTCTAACCACCCACTTCTACATTTTCTTTTTAGACTGAGAGCTCTGGCCCAGAACCACAGAGGAGCACAAAACATTTCAGCTAAAGGCACCTCAGAAGTCCCCCCCGTCCCTCCTTTTTTATTTTAACCAGTGGAAACTCCTCTCATCTTTTTAAAATAAACCTGAACTAGATCCTCAATATATAAACTACATGGAGGCTAAGCCCCTCCAGTTTCAGAGAGGTCAGGGCACCTGGCTTACTTGGCTACCCCACCCCACCCTAAGTGACTACTGAGACCAAACAACCAACCCTGAAAGCCTCTTAATTCCTTCAAGCCTTTTCATTTTGCAAATGATGATCCTTGAGGCCCAGAGGCTTATTCCAACTAACTCAGTGAGTCAGAAGAAGAAGTAGGATTAGGATCCTGGCTTCCTGAGCAGCAGCTCAGGCTTAAAGAGGTCAAGCATAAGGCCACCAGGGCAAACAAAGATCTCCTTGCCTCAAAGCTGGAGCCCTGGGGAGGCCTGCAGCAGCAGTGTGCTGGGGCCGATACTACCAGATCGCCAGGGGCAAGGGCACACATCACACACTCAGTGAGAGCATGTCAGGAGGCGGAAATTGGCCATGGTGGGAAACTGGAAAATGCTACAAAGCAGGGCTTTCCCTCCCCCTGCCCTAGAAAGTTAATTATTAAACATTTACCACCACACCACTGGCTTGGAGATACAGTCTGGTCTACCAGCTCCTGAAATAGACCTTCTTGTGCAATGGTGACTTTTGCCTTTTAATTTCTAAAGACTTTCAGGGAATAATCATGAAACGGGAGTGCTCAGGGAGACCGTTGTCATGTTCTCGTCCAGGAATGACAGACTTACGTGCCTAAATAACCAGCTGATAATGTAAATGGGCAAAGCAAGGAGGTGGAAGAAAATAGAGTAGTGGGGAATGTGGTTAAAACAAAACAAAACAAAGCACCAAAGGCATTTAAATTAAAAAAAAAAAAAAA